>JAJJWW010003837.1:0-116666 GCA_023531295.1 Papaver armeniacum | reverse complement strand
GCTCCTCGCACCTCTCATCCCGATGCTGCACTCGCGAGTACTACGCTATTTGAAAGGTACTATTGGTCATGGTCTTCTTCTTTCTTCTAATAGCTCTCTTCAGATTCGTGGTTTCACTGATTCTCGACAATTTGGTTGTCCTATAACTCGCGGTCTACGACTGGTTATTTCACTTTACCTCGGTGATAGTCCTTTATCACGGAAATCTAAGAAACAACCTACTATTTCTCACTCTTCTCCGTCAAGTCAATATCGCGCTCTTGCGCATTTAACAATGAGCTTCAATGGTTACGTTATCTCAAGTTTAATGATCTAAAGGTGTATCCTTCGCACCCCATTCACATATATTGTGATAGTCAAGCCGCAATTCACATTGCTAATAATCCAACGCTTTCATGAACGCACTAAACATACTGAAATTGATTGTTATTTTGTTCGAGAGAAGATTCAATCTCGGTTGATTGCTCCCCTACCATCAACACCATACCAATCAGCGTGAGATATTTTCACCAAGCCTCTGGTAGTGCACCTTCTCTCGATATTTAGCAAGTTGGGCCTCGCATTACTTGTTCCTTCACCGCTCCAACTTGAGGGGGGTAATGACATACATCGGACATCTAGCACCTACAAAGTATATTCTACTTGAAGAATCCTCACCAAACACTCGGTCTCACTCATTCTGTTGTAACTGAGATGTATAGTGACATTGAACAACTTATTGAAGTTGTTCCACAAATCTTGTTGTAATTAGTGTAATTAGTTTAGGATGTTAGCTAGGATTACTCGGTCAATTCTTATCTTCTTTGTATGTATATCTAGTCTAATTCTTTGTGTATAAATAGATGATATGAAAATCAATAATATTATCCAGTTGAAAAATTCTTTAATGTTTAATCAAAAGCAAGAAGGAAGAAACGGTGAATCTCTATCTCAGGACCTTCAGATCTCCTTGAAGGTTAATCGATTACGATGAAAATTTGGAGCGACTATCGCTATTATCAATTATTAAAGAGATGCACTTTTAACTTCGGAGTAAAGTATTGTGTTTGGGTCTTTGTTAATTTTTAATATTGAAGATTTTTAAAATCCATATGAAGATCTCTAAGATCAGTGAAGTTGGATTTCATTAATCCGCAATTGTCATGTATTTATTAGAGTAAATCTCACTCGCATGTGACTAATTTTTTTGTGTTTGAGTAAATCTCTTTTAGTATTTCAGTAATTTTTATTGCATAATTTGATTTTTTTAATATTTTATTCGTCATGTTTTCATGGTTTTTGCTAGATATCTATAATTTAGTTTCCAACATTAAACCCCCCGGTTGAATCAAAACAACAATTTCCTAGTTTGTTCTGCTTTATAGGGTGCATTCTGAATGTCCGATGAAAAGTCTCTCTTGGTATCCATTTCAAAGTTTTATTAGTTGTTTGCCATTCAGACTTCTCTTGAGAAGCAGAAGCAATGACGCATACAATAGATTGATTTCCATTATGACTTCTCCTAAATTTTCTTCCCTATTTCAATTTTTCCCTATTCCAATTAGGCTAATATTTTCAAGGATTTTTTTTTCATTAAAATCATTTGATTGTTCGTAATCCATCTTAGGCTACTCTTATGCAGACAGCTCGTAATTGTTGTGGCTAATAAGAAGCAAAAACAAATGGAGGAAGGAATGAATTAAAGCCTTCTTTGGTATGTCTATTACTTTGTCACACTGACGTCTTGTTTTACATAGAGATTAGATTTCCGTTGGATTATGAAATTCAATCTTATATCTACTAGAGACCCTCTTTCATTTATGTAACAAAACCACAAAAATAAAATGATTAATGATGGCTTTACAATTAAACAAGTAAATGCGCATTCCAGTTCAACTTTCATCAAGTTGCTGTTGAGTCTCCATGGTTTTCATTATGTAGTTGAATCTTTTATCTAGAGAAAATGGTTCATTTGTCCAAAAAATTTAAAACACGGTTCAAATGGACGAGTAAAAAAGTAACGGTGAAATAGCCAAAAAAATAGCAAAGGATTTAAAGCTGGATTCATCCCGCTTTATACTTAAAAAAATAGCAAGGATGAAACTGATGCATCACGTAGAAAATAAAAATAAGAAAAAAATGTTTGAAAATGGGCCTTGATGAAACTCGTTCATTATAGTCACATTTCAAATTTTGGCCCATTTAAACAATATCTTTTTAATTTTTATTATTTAAACAAGATCAAACCTAAGTGTCTTTTAGGAAATTGTTGATGTTTAGTCTTTTTGACCAAGTTTGTGTTTATCTATCTAGGGACCTTTCATCTATACAAACTAGAACAATTCCGATTACAATAACTTCGTGGACATTAATCAAATCAATATACTCGAGACCATCACTGAATGTCAATACACAACTAAGAGAAGGCAACAACTCTAGGGTCTCAGATATGACTGGTGTATGACACTATGAGCTGAACGGATAATGGCTTTACTGAATGATATTTTGCTTGTATTAATGGTAAGTATTGATTCAACGGAATTAATTGGGAGATTATATATCCATTTAGTGGTCGATTGTAAAATCTTTTCCTTGAAAGAAGAAACGAATGGGAAATTCCCTTGAGAATAAAATTGCTAAGTACGCAGAAGTTTGTTCCGCCGCCACTACCTGACTTTTCTTCTGAGTGAGTCTGCGAGTTGAGTTATTCACATTATGTTAAACAGACTCATCGTGAGTTGTCTTCTAGTATTCTCTATTTTCCCTACTAGTCTACTATTTAAGCGCATCAGTGTTAGCCTAGGGTTTCTTATTTTCATCCCTCGTTACTGCCTCTCTTCTTCTGTCTCACGCCGTCGTCTCAAAACACAAATACTTCGTAATCTGATCATGGCTTTGATGATGTATGATCATCAACAACTGCAGGAAGATAATAGCATAATGATTTCTCCTCTCAAACGTAATTAGTTTTTAGGTAATTGTGGTTTCACCCAATTCAAGTACATGGGTTCAACTATTACATTCTAGTGTGAGTGTTTCCCAGGTTTCCTCAGAGATTTCACTTATTCGGTTCTGACTCTGCGCTGCCTTCAGGTGATTAGAATCTTCATTTTCAATTTCTTCAAAATGCATCTCAATCTTCAAGATTTAAGTGGTTGTGGCTGTCATACGAATTCATCTTCTAAATTTAATTTAATGATCCTCAGCTCCGAAAAGAGTCAGAACAGGAAATTAGTAAATTTGAGTGACGTAGTGTGTTTTTCGGTCACTGCAAATTTTAAATTTGGGATTTTTTTTTGTTGCGAAATCAGTGAAGCGAGGATGTATCAATTTCATTAATCCAGCAATAATTGTGTTTTATTTTTCTTTGAATAAAATCCAGATTCTTGTACGACTAATTTTAGTGTGTGAATCTTGTTGTCCTTTATTTCAGTATTTGAATATCAACATCTCCTTCTCCCTGTCTCTTAGTTCTCATGGTTTCCAATGTAACCCCAAAAATTCAGTTTCCAGCATTGAGCTCTAACCTTTCCATATAAATTCTCAAAACCTCACTCAGGGGCGGAGCCAGAAATTTGCCTACGGGAGGCAAAATGGTTGGGGTAGGCAAAAGGCACAAAGTAGGCTTAGGGTATGAAAAATGGGTTTGGACTGGTAAAATTAGGCTTGGGAGTCATCCCGGCAGGAGTAGGCAACCTGCTTTTATTTGCTCCGCCACTTCTTTTGCCGTCATTTTGCTATATCTCTCTCTCTCTCCTGATCCAATAGGCTCAGATCTTTGTAAATCACCTCTTTTCTGATCAAAATACACAAGCATAATGGAATTTGAAGTGAATTTTCACTTTGTTTATGAATCTTTGCGTATACCTTGAAGTAAACTCAATGATTTTAGACATATGTGGTTCTCCTCTCAATTGTAAGTTGTTTCATACATCCCTAGAGTATATATGTTTTTCTTTGGTTGATTTCAAATTTTTTTTATTTATTTTCTAGTTGTTACAGCTTATTTGAACTTAACATTTTTTTTTTTTTTTTTTGATTTTATTCAGGGCTCATTGCAATCGATTTCAAGACCTCCTGAAGAAAATTATTCAATAGATGCAGAAGAAAAAAAGAGTACATATGAGAGTCAATACCTTTTTTATGAATCAACCAGTCTTTGTGTAATTTTTATGGTACGGATTCAATTCTATATCTTACTTGAAATCGTAGAATTTCAGGAAAAAACTGCATCAGGAAAGTATCTCCTTCAAGTGAAAATTGCTAAAGTATAACTGATATACCGTTAGTGATTGATCAAGCTCTTTATAATTCAAACAAATTTGGGTTTAGCTTGTTTTATAATAAATGAATGAATGTCTGCCTGAATTGAATGTTTGAATGCTTGTAGTGTGTGAATTGGTTCCAATCTGTATGATCTAGGCAGTGGTTAATTGGTACTACACAGGAAGATGATTTTTTCAAGCTTGGGTTTGTTTTCCTGATGGATTGGCTCATCAATTTCACTTCTCAAGTGTTTATGGAGAATGCTTTCCTCATGAGGCTTCTAAATTGTCTTTATACTTCGATCCTTGGCTAACAATCACATTTCTTAAAGTGGCATTCTCTTCCATAGCTTTCGATCCTGCGGAATCGAGTTACTATGAAGTTGTGGTTGTCTGCAAAACAAACATCAGCAAAGATTTATATCTTACTTAAAATCCACTATTCAAGAGCCGCGGGAGATCCCTTTCCTTTCTCTAAACCTGTTACATTATCTCACTCTGGTGCTATGTTGTAAAAGGCGGCGCACTGGAGCGCCCTGGGCGCCAAAGGCCTAGGCGCAAGGTCGTGCCCGAGGAACCAGATTTTAGACTACTTCCTATACTAGCGCCTTTAGGCGAGCTTAGTATAGCGCTTTAGGTGCCTCGCGGAAAGCTTAGGCGCTAGACTCGCTCAGGCGCCATTCTTCATCATCTCAGCCTCCACTCTTCTTCAACATCTCGACAATATCATCATATCTTCACGAGTAAGGTAAGATTTTCCTAAACTATGATATTAATGGAAACTATGTACATATTCTCTTAATCAAATATATACCGAGATTTTATAGCTAATTAGTTGTCAAACATTCAATCAAATCTTTGTTGCGGAGATTAATTAGTTGACAAATATTCAATTTGCAGAGATTTTGCAGCTAATTAATTGTTAGGTATTCAGTCAAACATTAAAAAAGGAAAGCCAAAAGTATTCTCAATATCCTCATGATATCTCTCTCATCGGAAGATTCACAGTCAAATTCAAATATCAATCCCATGAATATATGCAGGATTCCGGCATCAGTCATTTAAGGAAACTCAATGAGAACTTGAATTTCGCAATACAATTACTGTCCTTATTTGTTGTTGATCAAGCAATACTGTTCTTATTTGTCGAGCTAAAATTAAACTCATGTTCATCTTCCTTTATCCTCTTGGTTTCGTGGCCTTTCCTTTTCTCCTCAATGAATATGAATGTGTTTGAAGTTTTTCCTGCCGATGGGATTTGTTCCTATTGTTGTGTGATCTGTCATCTGCCAGAGAAACTTAACTATACAATGTTCATCTTCACTTCTTAACTATGCAGTGTTTTGTAGTAGTTGTTTTGTTTGGTCTCCTTTCATCATGTGGCGGTCTCAGATTGTTGAGATTTGCAAACTGTTTTGTACTCTGCTGGCTAGAGAAACTTCTCTTTTTTTTCTTTTCAATATAATTTTTTCATAAAAATGGTAGAGAAATCTGTAATACAAGTCCAGTAGAGCATAAATCCTATCGGTGGTCGCCTGGGGCGCCTTAGGCTCGCCTAGGCGCATGGGCGCTAGGCGTTAGGTTTGGCGCCTCCCAGCCTAGCGCCTAATACAACATAGCTCTGGTGTGTAGCGGGAATGGTTCAAGTCGGCAACTCTCCCATACTGAGATATTCATTATGAATTAATGAAGACAACTGCAATGTCAACACATCCGTACTCCGTTGGATTCTACGAGTAGGAAATTGTATACTTCAAGGAGTGCAGGGGATATTACTAGGCCGGGTTAGATCATTGATATTCCATCCTTATGAGTTGAATGTGCTGCTTGTTATTGATACAAAAGAGCACTGTAATATCTTTTGAACTTGATAACAAGAGTTTTGAGAAACTGTATGATGTGTTAGTCCGGATGTCTGGGTAAACGGATTTCAATTCGTCTAAACACTTGTCCATGCTTAAAAATAGTGAAATCTACGGTCACACCCATTTTGTAGATTTTCTCCCACTTATCAAACCCACTCCCAAAAGTTCACGGGCGCACCCAATTTTTCCTCAAAAATTACTCGCTCGCCCATATTTTCTAAATTATACTTTGGTTCATAGTTTGTCTTAGTTTTGTTTGTTTTCTCAGTCGGAGGAGCTTTATGAACTAGGTTTTGTAGATTGTATGAAGATTCATGGCGGATGGCGAGAGAAGATGAAGATCGAGAGATTGATGGGGTTTTCTGGTTGTAAAATACTGATGGAATTAAGGAATTGACGGAATTGAAATCAAGATGAAGATGGTTTCGCCATTAACACAACAACTTCAATTATCGCTGGCTGTCAGTTCCTCCTTCGATGTTGCTGTGTGTATTTTCATTCAAAATCTCCAATCGCAGACACGGCTAAGATTTGTAATACAACCACCGGTGCCTTAGAGTATTCAACCATCAAGACCTATTCTTCTCGCTGATTCTTTTTCGAATCCAGTTCATAAGCTTCACCCGATCGAACCATAGAAAACCCATTTCAACTTGATTCAATACCCCCAAAATCGTTGCTTAATGTTCTGTACAACCACGAATCGATGAACACTAATTTTAATCACCCTAATAACACCGCAGTTCCTTCTCTTCATACCGGTAGACGAAATCCATTTTTTGGAGTATCCGAAATTTTAATCACCCCTAATAACACCAAGGAATTTTAATCACCCTAATAACACCGTTGTTGTGGAGCATCCGAAAATTCCATCTTTGAAATTTAGATTTTGGATTTGTTGGATACGGTGAGTTAATAGTAGGATGCGTGGATTTGCAACACCTCGGTTCTAACCCATTTGTCTAACCACCAACACCACATGTCAATTACGACGTTACCAGGTGTCATTTTAAGGAAAACGATGATTACTCCAATCTTTTCTTTTTTCTCAACAGGTAGAACAGATATCAAGCTTTTCTTGATGCGGTTCCCTGGAGTATAGAGTTCGATTTGTAGCCCAATCATACTTGACTAGCCTCAACAACTTTGACCTGGAGACGATATGATTCGGTTTTTGAAAATGGTTGGATAATATGTTATGTATCTACAAAAGTTGTTGCATAACTTGATATGCGATCCCGAAAATAGTTGCATAACACGTTATGCGGAGTTACTTTCTTAATATTGAAACCAACAAAAAATAAGGTTGCATAACTTGTCATGCACCTATAATAATATCTACATAACACGTTATGTAGTCGTCAAAATGGATGCATAACCTGCTATGCATCCGAAAAATATATTTGCATAATGCATTATGCATCGAGAAAATTGTTGCATAATCTTTTATGCATCGAAAATAGATGTGTAACCCGATATGCATCTCGTAAATATGGATGCATATCTTGCATTATGCATCAAATTTTTATGTACGCACTAAAATCAACCAAAACAATGGTTACATAACTTGTTATAGATGCATAACTTTGTTATCCAAATGCATAATTTTTATGCAAAAGTGGAGAAAATGGTTGCATAATTCGTTATGCGTCTGAGAATGTGTTATGCATCTTTTTTGGTAATTTGCATAATAGTTATGTATCAAGTTTTCAAAATTTTGCCTAAAATGATGATCACCTCAGATTTTTTCGTAAAAAATAAAAAATTGATATTCTTGTTTGTATAGTTGCGTAGCTCTCTTAAAAGATTTCCAACGATATAAAATTCATAAAAATTAGGCGCGGATTTTTAGATATGTTATATCCAAGTTGCGTTGCCAATTATACCCCCGATGCATAACTCATCATGCGGATCATGTCCACATGCATCATTTTTAATAATTTCGTATAATTATGGGTGTCATAGACGAAACCAATTATGGGCTAACAATTAAGAATATTATTTTTTTTCGAGCCTGCGCCTTAATTTCCCCCTTAAAAATATTGTTGCTCGTCCTTAAAGTAATCTTTTGGACCAATGCAATCTGATATTTGTCCTTGCACCAATCTTGTGACCCTCCTATTGGGCTCAATCTGGGCTTCCTTTCACGTTGTCATCTACAGGACTTGACATTGATGCCCTTTGGGTTAGGGTTTCACGATGCAAGACACCTTATATATACAATACATAGTCTCATATCTTCTTTCTGTATCTCTGGCTCTCTCCTTATCCATTAGTCTCAGATCTACCTCTTAAATCACCTCAGTATAATCTAATAGGGTTTGAAGTGAATTTTAACATCATTTATGAATCTTGGCATATACCTTGGAGAGGCAAACTCATTAAAATTAGATCGCACAATGATTTCTCCTCTCAAAAGTAAGTTGTGTTTGGTTGATTTCAAATTTTTTATTTCTTCTCTAATTGTTACAACAACTTATTTTTAATATAATTTTCCTTTTTTCTTCAGGGCTCACTGCATTTTATGTCAAGATCTCCGCAAGAAAGCAGAAATCTACGGATGAATGTATATGCAGTAGATTTAGAGTAAAACAGAGTCGATGCCAGAGCAATTTTCTCTTCGTCACTAGAGTATTAAGGTTTTGAAGGTCCTAGATAGCAGTATCACCACTAATTTGGATCAATTTTTGGTGATCTAATCAAGTTTGGATTTTATTTTTGATTTTTTGTTTTCTGTAATTTGTAATGGACATTTCTGTTCAAGATTTGTATATATGAATTTCTTAAATTAATAAAGCTGTCAATATGGTCAAATTAGAACTGAAAACTGGAATTTGTTTAACTCAATCGAAACAACTTTGTGATGTTTATGGTATCTGTGGATCTTTTGGCAACTGTAACCAGGATATACTCAGAAGTGTGAATGTATACTCGGTTCCGCTGAATGATCTTCTAGGTATCTTTCCGGGATTGAACTAGCGGGTGTATCATAGGAATATATCTTCACGGTGTTGGAGTAAAGATGGTTTTTTACAAACATCAACCTCGAATTTCCGTGATGATTCCCAGGCTGGCAAGTCAACAGCGTGGATTAATGCAAATCATTTGCCGTGGTATAGGCTCTTGGGATGATTATGCACTGGGCATCAATTATGGGAGGGAGATATGTTGAATACCAAACAACAATGAAATGAATATCTTAAGAAAGTTTTGACCAAAAAAGGGTATTTTATTAGTACACAACTTAAGCAAATTTAGTTGGCTGATTAGTCACTACACTTTCTTGCATCCAACGACTGTTACTACACCATCTAGGGTCAACGGATGTTCTATTCATTTGTTAATAGCAGTAGGTAACCACTAGAGGAAGTCAGTACGTAAGAGTCTCTCCCTCCCATTGGGCTCAATCTGGGCTTCATTTCATGTTGCTAACTTGCCATCTAGATTAGGGTTTAACTTGCTATCTCTTGGGCAAGAAGATGATTATTCATATATATACAAATAGAGTCCCCAAATTCCAATCCTTATGTCTCTGCCGTCGTCATTATTAATCTCCCTCTCCATGCAAGCAGAAGAATCATTCAATTTCAATTCAGGACAAGTTACGTTAAGTTTATATAGACCTCCAGTCTTATAACCCTTACCCACATAATCATTGACCTTTGTTACTATAAGTTTTCCAAAATCAATTGTAACCTTAAAACCCTTATCATCTAAATAGAACAAGAAACAAGATTTTTGCGGATGTCCTGAACATGAAGAACTTCATTCAATGTTAGAGTCTTTCCATGTGAGATTCGGATCGACCTTTCCTTTCCCACGCAACCTCCGATGCGGATGAGTTACTCATATAGAGTTTCTCGCCTTCCCCTACCTTCGAGTAGGAGGTGAACATGTCTCTGTTCCCACATACATGCTTAGTAGCTCCAAAGTATACCCACCACCATCACATTGGTCACCAAAATTAACTTCGTACACCACATCGGAAAAATCGCCTTTGCTCTTCTCAACCAAGTTAGCATTATTCCTCTTATCCTTCACGTTGTCTACAATGAACTTCCATATGACCAGTATTTCCACACACCCAACAAGGACCCTTAATTTTAATAATGCTAGATTCTGGTTTACAAAACGTATGTTTCTTGTGAGGAGCATGTTTCTCGTTGCGATTATTATTGTCACCTTTTCTAGCTTTGGACGACTTGTGTTCATACATATGAGCTTTGTTAGCCATGTTCCTTGCGGATGACACATTATTGTCTTTGGTGCATAACATCTCTTCCACTTGAATCTTCTTTCCCAATTCAACCATGTTAATCTCTCTAGTGTCATGTATCAGCTTTTTCTTGTAC
Organism: Papaver armeniacum; assembly: GCA_023531295.1. NCBI lineage: Eukaryota > Viridiplantae > Streptophyta > Magnoliopsida > Ranunculales > Papaveraceae > Papaver > Papaver armeniacum. Next base: position 106,205 of record JAJJWW010003837.1, on the reverse strand, counting down.
TCCGACCAAGAAGATGGTAACTTCTCTATTACCGAAGACACTTGAAACGTCTCAGCAATGACCATACCATCAACAAGAATCTCGTTAATAATTTGTTGAAGTTCGAGGAATTGATCAACAACCGGCTTATCATTTGTCATCTTGAAATCCGGAAACTTTTCAACCAAAAATTTCTTACTTCTTTTGCCATCTCAGCTTGGTACTTTGCTTCTAATGAAGTCCACAACTCATAAGAAGTCAAGTTATCTTTAGCATTGTAAAAATCATACATCGCATCTTCCAAACCGTTCAAGATATGATTTTTAGCCATATAGTTACCCCTTGTATAATACGCTTTATCTTCATCAGTATTGTCTTGACATCCAACACAACATCAAGAGGACCCTCTAGTCTTTGCGTCCAAATCATGATTGCTCGAAAAAATCGGTATCTTGCTATCTCTTGAAATCATTTCCTGTAAACTTCTGTGGTCTTTCAACATCGATCTTTGTTGTCGTTGTTGCCATTGTTGCAAAAATTAGGTCAACCGTTGCTATTAATTATTAACTGTTTACAACTGTGACTCTATTCAATTATTGTCACAGTAAAAACCGTTGCAAAACACCATAACAATTATTAATAACAGTGTTTCTCCAACGGTGTATATGTGTTACAAATTTGATCAGTAACAGATATAACCTATGACAAAAACCTGGATTGGTGTAGTGAGTCCATTAACAACTGTCTACCCCGGCATTCTTATGCCTAGGTAATGTCTATTTCTTTGTCCCAGCAAAACTTTATTTCTCTTTGATTATTTTTCTAGAGATTGGGTATTCAAAATTGTGAAATCCAATCTTGTATCTACTAGAGACCCTTTCAATTGCAGAAGTAAATGTTCATTGTCAATTGAAGTTATTTTGAAATTTAATGAAGTTGTTAACCGATTGACTGGGTTTGCCTAAACTTTGGTTGTGCATTGATAGATATGGTCCATATGAATACTAAAAAGAGCTCAATATTTTGTTATTATTTTCATTTTTGTCATTCACCTGCGGAGATGGTATCACATGCATTTGAACCATGCAGTACAATCCAATTGCAGATGATACATATCCTCAGAAGTATCATTAGGCAGCGCTCAAACAAATTTGCGGAAGGCAAGGGTTAGTGAAGAAGATAAATGAACTCATACCTGGCTAGGTATGTCTATTTATTTGCCCTACCAAAGTCGATATTGGGTCATCATTGATTTATAAAATTCTATCTTGTATCTAACGTAGACCCTCTTTCATTTATGTGTAACCATAAATTTAACACAATCACAAAATAAATGATTGATGATGGCTTTTACACAATTAAATCTTGCATTTACCAGAGACCTTCATTCATTGAATTGATATTTGATAATTTACTCCAAACATATGGAATCCAAACTGGTGGTCAGTTTACAACAATCACATGCACTTAAATTATTGAGAAAATAGAAATGCATTGGAAATGTGAGTTTCCTTCCCGTCTGTATTTGAATTTGATTGTTGTTGAGCTAGATTTATGTGAAGTGAAACTTCGTTATTGTATGTAATGGTTTGAAACGTAAAACCCACCCAGTGTTTTGTAACACAAGAATTGTGACCAAAATTTGGCATGCAACTCAAAATTTGCATAGTCCCTCGCCATCCTGTCTCTACTTTACTCGTATGTGGAGCAAATGTTCTCTCTAACCCAAAATCCAGCTAAAAACTACCATGAGAGGTACTTAGGAATGAAAATCTTACCTGCCGCATCTAGTCCTATCGCTGTATGAATCAGGCACATACCCCCAAATAGGCGGATGTGCCGGATTAAGGTAGCGGATTGGGTGACAAATGTTCATCCCTCCTATACCAGAGACTACGTACTAGTATTCATTTGGTAATAGTAGTATCTAACCAAAAGAAGTCAGTAAGAGTCTCTTCCTCTCCTATTGGGCTGAATCTGGGCTTCCTTTCATGTTGCCAACTTTCCATCTAGAGATCTTCACATTGTTTAGGTTAGGGTTTCAGTTACTCTCTAGTCTCTCTAGCAAAGGATAACCTTACTATATAAAGTCTCAAACCCTTACTTATTTCCGTCACTTTCCAATATTTCTCTCCCTGGTCCGATCTCAGATCTTCCAAATCACCTCTTTCAGATCCAGAACACACACAAGTATTATGGGTTTTGAAGTAAATTTTCACTCTGTTCATAAATCTTGGCATATACCTTGGAGGAAAACTCAATGATTTTCAGATTCGCACAATGATTTCTCCTCTCAAATGTAAGTTGTTTCATATATTTCTTCGGTCAAAAATTCAGAGTATACGTTTTTCTTTTGTTTGATTTCAAATTTTGTATTTCTTCTCTAGTTGTTACAGCTTATTTGAACTTATTTTCTTTTTCTTTAATCTTCAGGGCTCACTGCATTCTATTTCAAGATCTCCCAAAGATTATGGAATGGAATCGATATGGAATAATACTTTTTTTGTGATGGTGTAGTCGTTCGTGTAATTTTTACAATCAGATTCAGTTCTATATCTTACTCGTAATCGTATAATTTTAGGGAAATTGCTGAAGTAGAAGTAGAATGAAATATGGCACAATGAGTTTTCATCTCAGATAAAGTAGCAATGACTAAAGCTTTCCAATTTGAACTTATTGATTGTAATTTTCTCTTCCAGTCACATTAATGAAATTTTTATTTATGGTGTTCTTAATTTTAATTTTGCCTAGAAAACAAAGGAATTTATTAGAAGAATACATTTGGTGTTACTGATTGATTAAGCTCTTTGTAATTTAAGCAAATTTGGTTTTGGGGTTAGCTTGATTTATAATGAGCGAATTAATGTCAGTTTGATCTATGAGCTAGGCAATGGTTATGAATGTCTCTTCAACTTGTCAGCAAAAGGCATTCCGAGTAACTGGAAAATTTTGTATTTAATTTTGATTGTTTTTGAGCTTTCTGTATTTGATTTTGATTGTGTTTGAGCTAGATTTGTGTGAACTGAAGCTTATAGTTTTGGTATGCAATGGTTTGTAACCAAAAACCCACAAAGTGACCCAATGTTTTGTTGTTATCAAAGAATTGTGACCAAAATTTGGCAAGTGACTCAAACTTTGCATAGTCGCCTTGCGATCTGGTCTCTACTTTACTCAAATAGAGAAAATGTTCTCTATGATCCAAAATCCACAATTCGGTATCATGAGCTGATGAAAGCTCCCAATATGATCTTAAATCTGTTCCAGGAACCAGAAACTGTTTGTAGGGACTAAATATCGCACCTATATAAACCAAGCGAAATAATGACGTACTGAGTATGCGAACTGATGTAACAAAGGAGCGAACTAATATCGCAGGCGTCACATTTCATATGACGGAATCAATGACATCACAAAGTCACGGGAAAAGCATGAAAGCTATGCGAAGATCAAGGGCTCCTGCGAAAAGACCCAACGTAAGCACGCGAAGGCCTCGCACGTCGGATCCAAAATAGGATTCATTAGTCTGTCCTCTACTATGTAAAACTCCTATATATAGGACCAACCCAAATTGTAAGAGAGAGAGTTCTTTTGACAATTGAGATAGAGCTTTAAGAGAGAGAGAAACTAGATTGTTCCCAAGTTACTGTTGTATCTTTGTTAGTTTAATATCTCCTAATTTAATCAGCTGGCTTTGGTAGTTTTTGTCTCCCAATTCTAATGTTAGTTTAATTTGAAAAGGGAATGATCAGTTATCAGTATCTAGTTTTCCTTTAGATGTTCTGTAATTCAAACAGATATCTTGCTTAAAAATTTCATGATCTTAAAACTCAGGGATACAAGACAATAGAAGAGATGGAAATTTGATGCGAATTCAGTTTTCATTTTAACACTGATTTTATATAGTTTAGTAGCAAAGTGCTTTTTTGTATGTTTTCTTAAAACTCGGGGATACAAGAGAATAGAAGAGATGAAAATCTTTTTTGTATGAATCAGGCACATACCCGCATGCAAATAGGCGGATGTGCCGGATTAAGTCAGCGGATTGAGTGATAAATGTTCAGCCCTATGGTACTGGTTTCGTACTAGTATTGATTTGGTAATAGTAGTAGCTAACCAGAAGAAGTCGGCTAAGAATCTCTCCTCCCATTGGGCTCAATCTGGGCTTCTTTTCATGTTGCCAACTTGCCATCTAGAGCTCTTTTTTTACATTGTTGCCCCTGGGTTAGGGTTTCTTGCAAAGGAAGACCTTGTTATATAAAGTCTCAAACCCTTTATTTTCTTTCCGTCATTTTCACATGTTTCATGAATCATTGCGTATACCTTGGAGGCAAACTTAATGACCTTGAATCGGCACAATGATTTCTCTCTCAAATGTAAGTTGTTTATCTATTTGGTTAAAATTCGGAGTATATGTTTTTCTTTTGTTTGATTTCAAATTTTCTACTTCTTCTCTAGTTGTTACAGCTTATTTTATTTATTTTTCTTTAATCGTTAGGGATCCTGCATTCTATTTCAAGATCTCCCGAAGATTATGAAGATTTAATGTAATAGAAGCGGAAGAAAACAGAATCGATATAGAATCATTACCTTTTTGTGATGGAATAATCCTTGGTGTAATTTGATGGAATAATCCTTGGTGTAATTCCTAGATAGTGTGCAATATGGCACAATGAGTTTTCCTCTCCGATAATTAGCAATAGCTAAAGCTTTCCAATTTGAACTTATTGATTGTAATTTTCTTTCAAGTCTCATTAATGAAATTTTTAATTTTGGTGTTCTTAATTTTAAGTTTTGCCCAGAAAACAAAGGAATTTATTAGAAGAATACATTCTGTGTTACTGATTGAGTAAGCTCTTTGTAATTTAAGCAAATTTGGTTTTGGGGTTAGCTTGATCTATAATGAGCGAATGAATGTCTGTTTGATTTATGAACTAGGCAGTGGTTATCAATGTCTCTTCAAGTTGTCAACAAAAGGCAAGATTACTGTATTTATTTCGAAAATGGGTCATTTGTCCAAATATTTTAAAACATGGTTCAAATGGACGAGTAAAAATTTGTATAGGTGAAATGGACACTAAAAATAGCAAGGGATGAAATCGATTCATCCTTACCTAAATAAAAATAGAAAAGATGAAAACTGGATGCATCCTCATGTAAATAAAAAATAAGAAAAAATATTTGAAAATGGGCGGGGATGAAACTATTTACATCCTGACTTATATTTATATTTTTTTCCATTTAAACAGATCAAAATCTAAATGTCATTTTCACCCGAATTGTTGATTTTGGTGTTTTACCAATTTTTTGTATTTATTTTGATTGTCTTTGAGCTAGATCTGTGGGAAGTGATGAAGCTTGGTTTTGGTATGCAATGGTTTGTAACCAAAAACCCACAAAGTGACCCAATGTTTTGTTGTTATCAAAAGGATTGTGACCAAAATTTGGCATGCGACTCAAAATTTGGCATAGTCGCCTTGCGATCCAGTCTCTACTTTACTCGAATGGAGAGCAAATGTTTTCTATGATCCAAAGTCCACAATTCTTATCGTGAGCTGATGAAATCTCCCGATATGATCCTAAATCTGTTTCACGAACCAGAGAATGTCCCATGATTCAAAATCATTAACTCCAGCATAAATATGCCATTGTGGTCCAAAATCATTAATCACCATAAATAGGTCAATATGCTTCTTGACCTATAATCTCTTCAAGGCGTTAGGGATCCGAATTTGGAGACTTCGTTCCCAACGCCAACGACATCACTCCAATCTTTTGGCATCGGCAACCCTGCGCCCAAGACATTATACCGAACGCCCGAGTCCATGTTGTTTCGCGCGTCTATTCACCAAGCGCCAGAGTGCTTTCCCATAGTGGAAAAAACCAAGTTTGGCCATCCACCGTCAACAAAATTTTGTTTTTGGCCATTGCCATAGGAATTGCTCTTATGATTCTACCATTTATCACTAGTTCTTGACCCATAATCTTTCTTTTAGCATTTATCTGCTAGTTTTTTATGTCCCATATACAGGTGACATTAAAAAAAAAAAAAGTCTGATCAAAACAAAAAAAAAAAAAAAAAAAAAAAAGACATAAAATTTGTCTGTTAATTCAAAAATTACCGTGTGAGCAACCAAAATATTTGGGTTTATTATCCAAAATCTACATGTTGTGCAAGATCTGCTCCGCATTTGGAAATAGTAAGTCCAGTGACGGAACCAAAGTCTAACAAAAAATAAAAACAAAAACGGTTCCTCTTGTGTTTATTCACAATACTATTTAAACATCTTATGTGCTAGCCTAGGGGTTTCATTTTATCATCTTTACTGCCTCTCTCGCAGTCTTCCTCTGTTTCACGCCGCCGCCTCAAAGCACATCAACCTCGGATCATGGCTTCATGGCTTCGGATGTGCATGAAAACCACCACCAAACAATAAGAAGAAGATACTAGCATAATGATATCTCCTCTCAAATCGTAAGCATAATTCTTGCAAGAGATTCCACTTGAATGAAGCTGCTGAGCGACACTGCTTCAGATCAGATTCTTCAACCAGTGTGTGTCATGCAATGTGGGAGTAGAAATGGTTTTCAACAACTCCGACATCGTATTTTCCTGAAAATTTGTGATGGTGACAGAAGAAGAACAGGGAATCTCTATCTCCGATGTAAGGTTAATCGTGGATTATGATGAAACTTTAGAGCTACGTACTATCAGAACTACTAGAAGATTGAATTAGTATATTCGAGTAAAAGTATAGTGTTTGGGTAACTGTAAATTTTTAATTGTGGAAGAATTTTTGCAAAATCAGTGAAGTGAAAGATGTATAAATTACTTAAGGTGGATTTCATTGGTCCAAAGATAATCATGCATCTCTTAGCTCTTGTATAACCAATTTCAGTTATTTACGATTGCATAATTTGATTTTTTCAGTTCATCATTATTCGATTTTCTTTCATAGTATTTGCCAATTCAGACTTCTCTTGGCTTTCAACTTCTGAGAGTTTCTTTTCCTTCTTGAGAAGCTGTAGCAATTATCCTCTCAACAAAGAGAATGATTTAGCTTATGCTTATGAAATTCAATATTGCATCCACTATAGACCCTGTTTCATTTATATTGTAACCATAAATTAATGACACATAGCCACAATTAAGCAAGTAAATGCTCATTCCATTTGAAATTTCATCGAGTTGCTGCTGTGTTTGCCTCAACTTTACTTATGCACACATGGACAGGATCTTCATTGAATTATGGGATTTATCTTTTATCTACTAGAGACCCTTTCCACCTATATGCATACAACCACATATATTGACTGGTAACTTACTATTAAGCGAGTTAAGGAAAGACTAAATCCTCATCATTCAAGTTAGTCTTGATTTCATATTTCACCAAGTTTATAACTAACTGGCTTTGAAATAAATTAATTGCGGCGTTAGAATACGGGCATCCAACTCAAAACCAATTGGCAATGAGTGGAGAGGCCCTAAAGGGTTATAAGCCGCAGGGATCTTAGATTGCCCAACAATGTGGGACTAATAATCTCAACACGCCCCCTCACGTGTAGCCTCGTTTGCCTAACACGGTAGACAGTTTAATCGGGTGACGCTGGAGTAAAGGCGCGGTCCGATGACTCGTCGCAAATAGCCTGCTTTCCCGATACCATGTTAGAATGTGGGCATCCAACTCAAAACCAATTGGCAATGAGTGGAGAGGCCCTAAAGGGTTATAAGCCGCAAGATCTTAGATTGCCCAACAATGTGGAACTAATAATCTCAACACTGGGTAAGCCTGAATTTTACAGTGTCCAGATACATATGGATATTAAAAGGAGTCATTTTTCTGTTCTGCTTTTCGTTCTTGTCCCGTGTGATAAACCACATAATTCAGTTGCAGATGATACTATTCTCCGAAGAACATGAATTATAAGATCAGCATTATCCTGTGAATAGATGCTACCAGCATTTCCAACCAAGAGAAGGAAACAAATCAAGGGTCTAAGATATGTGTATGAGCTGAACGGATAATGACTTTTACTGAATGAGATTTTGCTTGTATTAATGGTAAGTATTGATTCAATGGAATTGATTGGGTGGTTATATCCATTTATTGATCCAAATTTCTTGTAAAATCTTTCGTTGAAAAGAAGTGAATGGAAATATCTGAGAATAAGAACTACTGCATGGGAGTTGTTGTTCTGCAGCCACTGACCAACGAATTGTTGACTCAAATGAGCAGGAAATTCCTTACTAGTGGGGTAGGTGATTTTTCTGCTGCTTTTCTACTGAGTTAGTATGCGAGTTGAGTTGTTCACATTGTGTTACATCAGACTCACATCGTGATTTGTCTTCTAGTCTCTATTTTTCCTAGTCTATTACTGCTATCTAAGCGTATCAGTGTTAGCCTAGGGTTTCTTATTTCCATCTCTCATTACTGCGTCTCTTCTTCTATCTCACGCAGTCTCAGAATACAACAAAATTCAGAATGGCTTCAGATGTGTATGATCATCAACAACTACAAGAAGATACTAGCATAATGATTTCTCCTCTCAAACGCGTTCAAGATCCAAGTCAGCAGTTAACTCCGCTTTACCACAAAGTAATGGGCAAGTGGAGGAGGCGACGAATAAATGTAGATAGCTACCACCTTGAAAGAAAAGCTAGATGGACACCATAATGGCAATTAGTCTGTTGATATGTTTGGTCTCACCCGATTCAAGTACGTGGGTTAAATGATTTCATCGTAGTGTAAAAATGTTTCCCTGCTTTCCTTAGCAGATATCACTTCCTCGGTAGAATCTACATTTTCAATTAGTGGGCATCCTCGAAATGCATCTCAATATTCAGGATTTAAGTGGTCGTGGGTGTCTTACGAATGCATCTTCTACATATAATGATCCTCAGTTCTATTGCTTGAAGATTCAGAATAGGGAATTAGTAAATCTGAGTGAAGCCATTGTGTTTTTTTAGGTCACTGCAAATTTTAAAGTTGGAAATTTTTTGTTGCAAAATCAGTGAAGTGAAGATCTTTAAATTTCATTAATCCAACGATAATTCTGTTTTATTTTACTTTGAATAAAATCCAGATTCTCGTACGACTAATTTTAGTGTGTTAATCTGTTATCTTTTACTATTTCAGCATTTGAATGGTTTCAATGTAACCCAAAATTCAGTTTCCAACATTGAGTGTTTTGTTTGAATATTCCTTCGGTCATGGATGAACTGATTTGCAGTAAATACTCAAATTTGGTTTCAATTAGGCTAATCTTGTGAAGGATTTTCTTAATCAAAATCATCGGATGGTTCTTTTTGTAATCCATGCTAGGTTCTTTTTTGCAGACAGCTTGTAATTGTTGTAGCTGAGAAGAAGTGAAAATCAAATGGAGGAAGGAAGCCAAAGGCAATGAAGGAACTAAAGCGTTTCTTGGAATGTACTCTGTTGAGTTATGCAATTTAATGTTGTATCTACTATAAACCCTCTTTCATTTATGTGTAAGCATAAATTTAACACAACCACAAATTAAATCGATGGCTTTACAGTTAAACAAGTAAATGCTCATTCCAGTTGATTTTATTTGAAATTTCATTAAGATGCTGGGTTTGCCTCAACTTTACTCAGCATAGATGGATTCGGCCTTCATTGCATTATGGAGTTCAATCTTGTAAGTATGTACTAGTTTAGAGACCCTTTCATTTTTATGTACACAACCACAAAAATTTACTGATAACTTACAATTAAGCAAATCAAGGGAAGGAGTAAATGCTCATTCAACATGATTTTGTTTCATATTTCAAGAAGTTGTTGATTGCTTTGAAATAAATAAATTATCCTACAGATACTTATGAAAAATTAATTAATTCATTGAAAAATCAAGAAGATCCAGATATTCCGAGTCGCGGAATAATGCAAATCAGCTTGCCATGATACATGTTCTTGAGATGCTTTTGCTTATGCGCTGGGCATCAATTATGAAATATGGGAGGAAGATATGTTGCATACCAAACAAAAATTAGTCACTACGCTCCCGCGACTCTTACTACGGGAAGTGACTATCCAGTACGGGAAAAATAAGCATTAGAGGTACATGGGAACAAAAATTCATCCATCCCGCAACTAGTCTTCTCAATGCCTACAACTAAATGTCTAGCACTATTTCATTTGGTAATAGTTAGTAGGTACCCGAGAGGTGTAAATTGGGATCAGACCAAAGACGTTTATGGCACAAAGACAAAGACGTTAAAATTCGAACCTGCAAAGATTTAGCACGAAGACGTGGCCAAGCCCAAAGACGTGGCACAAAGACGTTTGTTTAATGTGCCGTGTGTTGTGCAGAATAAAATAGGCACACGACCCGGCCAAAGACGCGGCACGTGTTAGCACACTACTGACCAAAGACAAAGACGCGGTTAAAGCACGCCCGTCATGCGTAAAATACTACACACAAACACATCACATTTGATGCATATTTCACAAAAATCATTGTTTTAGCCAATTTACGACATTTTATCTTCGGTATGCTAATTTATTTCTATAATAATACATGTACTAACTAAAATATCTAAAAATATTTATTTTGGAGAACATAAAATAAGTGTGCTAGCACAAGACATGACACGACAAAGATGTTTATTTTTTCGGCACAAAGACAAAGACAAAGACAAAGACGTTTCGAAGTCTCAAGATGTTCTGGCCAAAGACGCGAAGACGCTAAGCACGTGACTTCGTGGGTCACGTGGCTTGGCCGCACGCTTTACACCTCTAGGTACCCAAAATCTCCCATTGGTCTCAATCTGGGCCATTTCATGTCGCCGATTTGACATCTGAGCTCTTCATTAGGGTTTCACTTGCTCTCCTAGCCTCTACCTTAGAGGTGTAATTGGTCTGTGCAAAGATGAGCACACCCGGAAAGCACGCAAAAATTTGAGCACAACCCAAGACAACACGTGACTTAGCCCGCACGGCACGGCAAAGACGTTAGTTAAATGGGACGTATTGTGTTTGACTAATTGGCACAAAGTAGCACAAAGACGCTGCGGCACGGATAAGCACGTGGCCCGCTCAAAGACAAGACGTTAAGAGAGCACGTCATAACATGTACAAATACACACCATAACAAGGCATAATACATCACATTTTTTGTATATTTCACAAAAGAGTCACTATTCTAGCTAGTTTTTAACATTTTATGTTGAGAAGCTTATTTATAACAACACGTATAATACCTTAATATTTGGAAAATATATTGCAATATCGTGGTATAATGTAAATTCGTCACCTATATTTAACTAGAACATTAATTTACAAGACAATAATCCAATTTTATATTTGATGGGCTATTTCTTTTTATTGAATAAACTTGTTAATTTTACTTGAAATAATTTCAAATGAAATGTTGTTTAATTAAATTATTGTGATAATGTCCGACTTGATGTATACATTAAGTGATTTCAAATTGTTTATAGCACGTGTGCCAGCACTATTATGACACACTCGCACGCTTATCGTCGTGTTGTGTCCGTGGGCTGTGTTGTGCCTAGCTTTTGACTAGTAAAGCACAACACGACACAACACGCTTAAATCGTTGGCACAGCACAACACGGCACATGGCACGTGAAGCACGCGACTTCGTGTGTCGGGTTGTGCCGGGGCTGGCACGATTTACACCTCTACTCTACCTTATCATATAAAATCTCAAAATCTCGTATCTTGCCGTCATTTTGCTCTCTCTCTCTTTCTTCCTCTCTCTCCATGATCCAATAGGCTCAGATCTTTGTAAATCACCTCCTTCTGATCCGAAACACACAAGTATAATGGAATTCGGGAAGTGACTTTTCACTTTGTTTGTGAATCTTTGCGTATAACTTGGAGGAAATCTCAATGATTGTACATCACACAATGATTTCTTCTCTCAATTGTAAGTTGTTTCATACATCTCTTTGGTCAAAATGCAGAGAGTATATGTTTTTTTCTTTGATTGATTTCAAATTTTTTCTATTCTGTTCTAGTTTTTTTTTCTTTTTTCTTTTTTTGAAGCATTTCTGTATTAGGTGTTACAATTTGAACATAACTTATTATTTTTTATTTTATTCAGGGGCTCATTGCAATCTATTCCTAGATCTCCTAATGTAAAATCGTGCCCTATATGCAGAAGCAAACAAGGTCGATATGAGAGTCAATACCTTTTTTATGATTGAACTGAGCTTGGTGTTACTTTTATGGTTCGGTTCAAATTTTATATCTTAGTTTCATGGTTCGGAAAAATCTTCAGCACACCTCCTGCAAGTGCAAGTACAACTGATATGCCACAATGAATTTTCCTCTTGGATTTAAAAAGTAGCAAGGGCAAAAGCTTTAAGTTTGAAGTTGTATTGATTGTAATTTTTCTCTTGAAGTTTTTTTTTCATTTTTGGTGTTCTTAATTTTATTTTTTTCTAGAAACAAAGGAAGAATACATATACTATATGTTTGAATACATGTAGTGTGTGAATCGGTTCCAATCTATATGATCTAGGAGTTGTTAAGAGTTACTTTTACTACAAGGAAAGATGATTTTCAAGGTTGGGTTTGAGTTTTCATGATGGATTGGCTCTTATTCTATACACTTGTTGAGCATGTAGACTCTTCAAACCCTGACACATGAAATTAATCAGTTACAGATGATGAATTTGTTTATGATTTCAATTCGAGGGTATTTTTATTTTTAAGCATCGAGCTTAATTGTTTAGGTTAATACATTCAATCTTTCATGAAGACCAGATCAACATTTCAATGTTCATGGAGAGTGCTTTCCTCAGGAGACTTCTTAATTGTTTTACACATTATTAGTCTCTTGATTCTTTGTCAATAATGAAATTTGGAAAATAAGGGAACGGAAAGAAGTTAAGTATTTCTAGCCCAACAATTCTCCACTTGCGTACGGTTCAACTGCAAGGATCAAAGTGTCTCTGATATGGGAGGGAGGATAATTATATCATCAAACTAGATAATTATACCATTTCTACTGGGAGTTGCCCTGTTGCAGCCATTGACCATCGATGCCTCAAATGATCAGTAGAAATGAAATCATATCTTATACTAGTGGGAGGGAGTCGGGTTATAAATAGATTTAAGGATACCCAAAAACCGCACTACTGAGTCTGCGAGTTGAGTCGTTAAACCAGGCACACAAATCAGACGGCCGAAATAATTCGCCAGTTGTCTTCTAGTCTCTATTTAAGAGTACTATCAGTGTTTGCCTAGGGTTTGTTTCTTATTCTCATTTCAATTTCTCTCTTTCTTCTCTTTCACGCCCGTCTCTTAGAATCTTTTTTTTTTTGAAGGAAACATCTTGATTTCATTAATATAACAAGAATGAGTACATCCTGTTCAAGTACATCAAAGATGAAAACAATGATAAAATACATATATCTTGCTTCATAGATGAAGCAGGATATTTGAAACATGGCATTTGAAATAATATTACTGCCATTTGAAAACTTCTTCTTCATTAAGAGTAACATGTCCCAGGAGGGAGTAATTTGCGCCAACCCATTGTTATCCGCGATCACCTCTATTAGCCTTTTGATCTTCCCATAATTGTAGAATTTCGAGCTACTACGGTAACCGGAAGTCATCAAGTGATGTTGTTGATATGAATGATCCATTCAATAGAAGCGCGCATAAATCGGCTTATTAGAAGTACTCTATTTGGAACTTACGTAAGCCATTAGCGATGAAAAACCAAAAACATTATTTACATAACCCTAAAATCACTAAAAAGCGATAGTTTTATTCAATACTTAGAAAATAGTAATAATATTTATAACCAAACGCAGCCGATAGATCTGAGATCTCGCACCAAGTCGGCCGATTTGGATTATAATCTAAGAGATTTACAAGAATTTAGTTTCGTGAGGAAAAATCGACTTATTTTCAAAGAAGGAAGAGAGATTTACAAGAATTTAGTCTCTTAGTATCAGACATGGCTTTTGAACCGACAAGAAGATACTAACATAATGATTTCTCCTCTCAAGTCTGTGATGTATGATAGTCAATTATCCGGTGACAAATTCTCTGATTCTTTAGATCAAACTCACTTATCCGGTTCTGTCACAGCCTCATTTTCAATTGGTAGGCGCATCTGAATATTGAAGATGAACTGGTGGCGGGTGTGGAAAGCCCTGGAAGAGTCTATTGCGAGGAACAACCATCTGTAATTCTGATGGAAATTTAACGATTGAATTAGCAAACTTGAGTATAGTATTGTGCTTGGGTCACTGTGAACTTTAAATTTGGGTTTTTTTTTTTTTTTTTTTTTTTTTTTAATCAGTGAATAAAATCCAATGATAATTGTGTATTTCTTAGAATAAAATCCAGAACCTTGTATGACTAATTTATTGTTACAATAATCTCTTTTACTATTTCAGAATTTGAAGAAATATCTGTATTTCTTGTCTCTCTATTACAATTTCGATTTGACGTGCAACCTGAAATTAATTGATTGAGGGGTTTGCCTTGACTTTACTTGTGCACAGATGGGTTGGGTCTTCGTTGAATTGTTGAGTCCAATCTTGCATCTACTGGAATTAGTCAGTATCTTATTGTAAACTGCAACAAGTCCTTACAGTTTTGGGATAGTGTGGCATGAAGTGAACAGTTAAGATCGACTTATAGTGTCGCACATGAGATTAACTTTCTCAATGTAAATTATAAAAATCATTCAAGATCTGTTCGGCAATCCACATTTGTAAATTCTTTCCATGTAATCAAAGTGTAATAAAACTTTCTCATTGTTTTACCCTACTATATATAGCAGCATACCAGTTTTAGCCTAGGGTTTCTTATTTTCATCACTCTTCACTGCCTCTCCCTCTTCTTTTCCTCTGCTTCTCGCCGTCTCAAACACATCAACTTGATCCAATTTCAGATCATGGTATTCATGTGTATAATCATACCAACAACAACAAGATATACTCACCATAATGATTTCTCCTCTCATACGTGGATATCTTACTTCTTTACACTTCAATTTTTTTTTTTAGAAATCGTTTGTTTTTCTCCTTTCAATGATTCTTCTGAAAATAATTTCGATTTTTTTTTTTTGATAGCAACAAGAATGCCAATGATCTGGCTCAAATTCATTGTTTTGGTCCATCATCCTCAGATTTGAATATTCCAGCTTCAATGGTGGTCGGTCTTTAGGAATACATCTTTGCAGTGTTGGAGTAAAATGTTTTGATTCCAACCTCTGAGTAACCTGATAGTCCCCAATCTCGATAAGAAGAATACAAATCCTCGTATGAAGATGATGATATATTTAATTCGAAACATCAATCAGATTGTGAGAAAAAAGGAATCTCTATCTCAGACTTCATGTGCATAGATGGACTGGGTCTTCATTGAAGTGTTGAGTTCAATCTTGTATCTGCTGGAATTAGTCAGCATCTTATTAAATGAAACAAGTCCAGATATGAACAATTAAAATCTTCAGTTTAGTTTTGTAGATGAGGATCACGATATTAACTTACATTTACATTTTTAGTTACATTCAAATGAAACTGAGTGTAGAAAATCTGATATCAAAGACTTAATGAAAGTACAAAAAATAACTCAAACAAACTCTCTTCAATTGATATATTTCGACTCATGGCTCAACAGCCTATTTATATGATTAACATACTTGACTCTCAAGCAAAAAGACTTTCCTAACAAAATCAAACTCTAACAAAGAAACTTCTAGATAATTCTCACGTAAACAAACTCTTAAAACCCAGTAATACTTGCAACCCAAGCAAACTTCTAAATACCTTACTATGGATCAACAACCTTGTTGATCCATTCACTTCATGTCAATCGCTACCAGCTTGACTCGACCATATTGTATCAACTCTCATAGTTGATCCATTCTGTTTTCTTCATAATGGATCAACAACCAATGTTGATCCCTTTCACATTTGTCTTTATAGTATCTTGGTTTATTCTTCAACATCCTCCTTAAACCAAGATACTCTTTTGCTAATCATACCAAACTTTCCATGATAAATGAAAGTGTTAGACTTCAAAGACTTGGTGAAAATGTCACCACTTGTTCTTTGCTTTCAACAAACTCCCGACAACTTCCTTGTTCTTAACTAGTTCTCTTATGTAATGATATTTAATATCAATGTGTTTGCTTCTCCCATGAAACACAGGGTTCTTAGTTAGTGATATTGTTGACTTATTATCACAAACTATTGTTGTTGGTGTCTTCTCGTTCTTGAAACA
Source organism: Papaver armeniacum (assembly GCA_023531295.1). Lineage (NCBI taxonomy): Eukaryota > Viridiplantae > Streptophyta > Magnoliopsida > Ranunculales > Papaveraceae > Papaver > Papaver armeniacum. The sequence goes on along the minus strand of JAJJWW010003837.1, from coordinate 89,988 downwards.
AAGACTTGAAGATCATTCTCAACCATACAACTTGTGTAGCACAATTGGCCGCAACTATATACTCTGCTTCTGTTGTAGATAAGGCAACAACTTGTTGCTTCTTAGATGACCAAGAGAAAAACCAGTTCCCAACCTGAAACCATAACCTGATGTACTCTTTCTTCCTTCCTCTGTATCTCCCATCCCAATCATTATCGGTGAAACCAACTAACTTTGGATCTTTCGAGATAGTGTAAAATATTCCCATGCTTATTGTTCCTTTTACATACTTGAGAATACGTTTTCAGCTTGTAAATGTGATTGTCTAGGATCTTCCATGAACCTACTAACCAAACCAACTGCATACATGATGTCAGGTCTTGTAGCAGTCAAATATCTTAAACATCCAACAAGACCTTTAAAATCTGTTGAATTCACAAGCTCTCCGATCCATCTTTTTGTCAACTTTAATCTTCCTTCTATTGGTGTTAAGATTGGATTACAATTATCCATCTTGAAACGCTTCAAAATTCCTTCAGCATACCTTTGTTGATTAATAAAAATTCCTCTTTCAGTTTGTTGTACTTCAATACCAAGAAAATATGACATCAAACCAAGATCTGCTCATCTCAAACTCCTTCACCATATCCTCCCCGAATTCATTAATCATCTCGATACTATTTCCAATTAAATATGAGATCATCCACGTACAGACACACAATGGTATGATTGCCAAGCACCATCATCTTTCAAATACAAAGTATGCTCATGTGGACATCTTGTAAAACCCTTTCTTGAGAAAATAAGAATCTATTCTTGTGTACCATGCTCTTGGTGCTTGTTTCAAACCATACAAAGCTTTGTTTAGATTGTATACTTCATTCTCTTTCCCCTCCATAATGTAGCCACTTGGTTGCTCTACATAAACTTCTTCTTCCAATACTCCATTCAAGAATGCTTTGACTTCACATCCATCTCAAAATCTTCCAATGCTTTTGTGCAGCTAAAGCAATGATCATCATATCGTATCAAGTCTTGCAACTGTGCAAACACTTCCGAGTAATCTACTCCTCTTCTTTGTCTATATCCCTTAGCAACTAACCTTGCTTTCTTTATCTCTGTTTTCCATTTGCCTTATATTTTGTTTTATAAACCCACTTAACACCAATGGGTTTCTTTCTGGTGGAAGTTTTGTTAATTCCCATGTGTTATTCTTCTCAATTGACTTCAATTCTTCATTCATCGCTTGAATCCAACCTTGTTCTTTAGAAGCTTCTTCATAAGCTACAGGATCACAATCTCCAAACAATGCAAAGTTCACCACATCATCATCATCTTCATCATCTCTTGATAAAATATAATCATTCAACCTAGCGGGTATGACATATTTTCTTCTTGGTCTTGTATTTTCTTGTTGTTGTTACTTATCATTTCTTGCTTCTTCATGTTGTTCTTCCACATTGTCTTGAGCTTGAACTTCTTCCCTCAACTTCAATTTGAACTGTACCGACAGCGAGGTGGATCAACATTTCTAGTTGATCGATATCATGTGGATCAACATCCCTTGTTGATCCATTGTTATGAGGATCAACACCGGTTGTTGATCCATTACTCCAATTCCATTTTGAATCTTCATCAAATATCACATCTCTACGCTATAACTATCTTTTTCTAGTTTCTCGGATTATATAGCTTGTATCCTTTAGTTACTTAACGTAACCAACAGAATACATTTTCACTCTTATCATCCAGCTTCTTTCTCAATTCTTTTGGCACATGTGCATATGCAATGCACCCAAAATTCTTAGATGTCTTACACTTGGTCTTACTCCTCTCCATGCTTCTTCTCGTGTTTTGTTGTTCAAACTATTTGTAGGACATCTTGTTGAGTAAATACACAAATTTGTCAATCGCATAACCCAAAAACTTTTTGGTAAATCTTTTGTTCTTCTTATTGTTCTTGCCATCTCCATTATGGTTCTATTCTTCCTCTCTGCAACTTCATTCTGTTGTGGTGTATATCTTGGTGTTAACTGATGTTGTATGCCATGCTCTTCCATAAACTTGTCAACAACAGTGTACTCAGTTCCTCTATCAGTTCTCAAAATCTTTATACTCTTACCAATTTGTATCTCAACATAAGCTTTGAAACTTCTAAAAGAATGAAAAGCATCACTCTTTTGTTTAAGCAAATATACCCATGCTTTCCTACTAAAATCATCAATGAAAGTTATGAAATAGTTATTACCTCCATGTGAAGTCACTTGATAGGACCACACAAATCACTATGAACAATCTCCAATTGTTGATCAGCTCTTCTGGCTTTGTTGACTGGGAATGGATCTCTGTGCTGCTTGCCAAAGATGCAATTTTCACATCTTGATTCTGGAAGTTCAATAAAAGGTAATCCAGATACCATCTCTTTCTTTGCTAAGGTTAGTAAACTGTTGAAGTTCACATGCCCCATTCTCTTGTGCCACAACCAAGTATCATTATGAACATGACTACTATAACATCTTTCCTTTTGATATCGAATATTCAAAAGGAAACAATCTATTCTTAGTCATCTGCACTCTTGTAATAAGTCTTCTAAAACGATCTCGAATTGTACAAACACCATTGAAGATGTTCATAGAATAAATCTCTTTCGAGATAATTGACCCATACTCAAAAGATTTTGATGCAAACCTGGTACACAAAACACATCCATAATATATGTTTTTGCACCATTCTTGAGAACTATTCCAATCCTTCCTTTTCCCATAACCTGGAATTGTAGAATTGTTTCCAAACTTCACAGTTGAACGCACTTGATTCATCAAGATTATCAAACAAATCTTTTCTTCCACACATATGAATTCGCAACTTTGTATCTAGGTACCACTTATGTTGAGGCCGCATTTAGCCAGTGTATGACAAGCCAACAACATATTTTCAGCTTTCTTTTGTTCTTCATCTTCTTCTTGACTTTCTTTATATTTGCTTTGAAATTTGCTTTGTAGTTATTAGAATCTGTTTTCTTGGTTTTGAACACTCAAGAAGCAATGTGTCCAAAATCTCCACAATTATAACATTGAATTTTGCTTCTATCCATAGGTTTTCTTCCCCGATAACCTCCATTGTTAGATCTTTCACCATTGTTATATCTTCCTTGAAAACCTCCGACATTAGATTTTCCTTGATTGCTTCTCCGGTAACTTGACTCAAGAGCCTCTTCAACTTGTTTTGCAACAAGTTGTTTTCTCTAACAATCTTTGTTCATAGGCTTGTAATGAACCCAACAACTCATTAAGAGTCATAGTTGCAACTGTGTTGCATTCTTCTATAGCAGTAACCTTTGATTCAAACTTCTCAGGCAAGCTTCTTAAAATCTTCTCTACAATTGCTGAATCTTCTATAGTATCACCATTGGCCTTCATCTCATTAACAAGATTCAGTGTCTTTGAGAAAAACTCTGAAATTGTTTCAAATTGTCTCCATATGTAATAATTCATATTTTCTTTTCGGGGTTTGTAATCTAACTTTCTTGACCTTGTCGATCCTGTGTAATAGCTTATCAAACCATCCCAAGCTCTTTTAACTTCTTTGATGTAGATAACTCTATCCATGAGAGATTCATGAATACCCGATGAAGAATATATGTAGCTTTGGAATTCTTCTTTATGTTTCGCTTAATGAGTTTCGCGCACTCCTTCAAGTACAACTCCTTCTGCTGGTTTCTACATAACCATCTTTCACAATATCCCATACCTCTTGGAATATGAAAATATTCTCCATCTGTAACCTCCGGTGTTCAAAGTTTTTACCTTCAAACACCTAACCTTGATTGAACTTAAACTTGTCATCTTCTTCAAATCAACAACTCATACCCACAAATTTTAGAACCTGATACCAGTGCTCTGATACCAGATGTAGAAAATCTGATATCAAAGACTTAATGAAAGTACAAAAATAACTCAAACAAACTCTCTTCAATTGATATATTTCGACTCATGGCTCAACAGCCTATTTATATGATTAACATACTTGACTCTCAAGCAAAAGACTTTCCTAACAAAATCAAACTCTAACAAAGAAACTTCTAGATAATTCTCACGTAAACAAACTCTTAAAACCAGTAATACTTGCAACCCAAGCAAACTTCTAAATCTGTACTATGGATCAACAACCTTGTTGATCCATTCACTTCATGTCAATCGCGCCGATTGACTCGACCATATTGTATCAACTCTCATAGTTGATCCATTCTTTTCTTCATAATGGATCAACAACCAATGTTGATCCCTTCTGTTGTCTTTATAGTATCTTGGTTTATTCTTCAACACTGAGTTTTACTTTACTTTTTAATCATTAAAAGAGCCTAATCAAACTAATAACAACTCCATAAAGAAGTGTGAATGTTTGCTTGGTTTGGTTTTGCTAAACGATCACCTTGGTATCTTCGGGATTCAATTGGTGGGTGTCTTAGGATTACAGTTATTTACAAACTTCAACCTCCAGACGATTCCCTGGCCAAGTCAAGATGCGAAAGAATGCAATTCAACTTGCCATGGTACATGTTCTTTTGATGCTTATGCACTAGGAATCAATTACGGGAGGGAGATATGTTGAATACCAAACAATAACAACGAAAACAAAGCACATTTTGCATGACCCAAAAAATTGTACTGTAATCTTCATCACCGACTTAATACACATTTTTAACAAATTTAAGCATTTAGGGGAACACAGGAAGTGTCCGATTCTCATACTTCAAAAATAATCCATGGTTTAAGCACATCCGTCTCGCATCTTTCTTTTTTTTTTTTTTTTGCTTGCTTAGAGTAAGCCTTTTTAATGATAATTTTTACCTTTGCCGAATAAAAAAAAAGAACGCCGATTTTAGGCATACCAAAATCTTTCTAGGCATACTCAATAAAGACAAAAAGGGTTGTGATGAAATAGCAAAAATCGGTATCCCCTAACCAAATTTTTTTAATGGCAAATCTACCCTTTACGTATTAGTGTTAGTAATCTGATTAGTGATTAAATATTTTGTTTAGTGATTAAGATAATTTTCAGAATTATAAAGGTTGTTTAGATGAAAAATTTGGGGAACAAAAAATTAAAGTTTTGGTTAAGAAGGGGAGTAAGTGAGAAAATTTTAATTCTTGATTCAATGGAGGATGAGGAGGGTCATAATTCATGTAAAAAGCCGAGGAAAATACATATCAACTACAACAATGATTCCCAAATGGCTGATTTCTTAGAGTATGAGAATGATTTTACACAAACTCAAACTTAAGCTCAAACTCAAACACAAACTCAAGATGATGATTTTGATGAGCTAAATCCGTATGATGAGCACATATATGAGGAACCCAGTGCTTCTAATACACAGGTACACTTCTATCTTATGCTCAATCTCACTTCTATAGCTAGAAGTTATCAAAAGTTTGGATTTTTGCTTCATGGTTCGGCGAACCAGGTTCAAGTTCGGCTCACATTGATGAGCGGAATCAACCAAATCATGAACGGTTCGGCTCACTGAATCTGTTTACCGCATGCGGCGAACCTATAATTTTCCATACAAAGTTAGGACTATTGTTTTGTATGCCTAGAAAGATTTTGGTATGCCCAAAATCAGGGTTTAAAAAAAAAAAACAAGAAGCAGAACCGAGTAAGAGTCTATTACTCTGATTGGGCTCAATCTGGGCTTCATTTCATGTTGCCAATTGATTAGGGTTTTGATATAAAATCTCACAGCCTCATTTCTTGCGGTCGTTTTGCTATCTCTATCTCTGCCGTCGTCTTTATCTATATCTCTCCCTGATCCAGTATGCTCAAAACAATCACCTCTTTTCTGGTCTGAGACAAACACAAGCATAATCTAATGGGTTTTGAAGTGAATTTTGAATTCTTTACGAACTTTTTCATATACCAACAGTTTCTCAGTGATTTTAGATCGCACAATGATTTCTCCTCTCAAATGTAAGTTGTGTCATTCATTTCTTTGGTTACAATTCAGTGTACATGTATTTCTTTTGGTTGATTTCAAATCTTCAAATTCGTCTCTAGTTGTTACAGCTTATTTTAAATTAATGTTTTGTTTTCTTGATTTTCGTCAGGGCTCATTGCATTCTACTTCAAGATCTCAAAAAGAACATACAAGAGTAAGGGATTGAGAGATATGTGGTAGATGAAGATGAAAAGATAATCGATACGAATAGCAATATCTTTTTTTATGGTTACATAATTTCTGGTGTAATTTGTCACCTCCAACTGCAAATTGCTTAAGTAGAATGAAATATTTTCCTATCAGTTTTGAAAACTAGTGTCAGAGCTAAAGCTTTCAAGTATAGACAGCAGCATCATCACTAATTTGGATCAATTTTTGGCCACTTTAATCAAGTTTGAAGTTTTTTTCTTGTATTTTTGGTCTTCTTAGTTGTATAAATCTCTCGATTATAAAGAAGAATACATACTGGGTTGGTTTAAACCAATTTGGTTTCAGGTCTTGCTTGATATGGAATGAATGAATGTTAATTTAAATGTTTGAATGCTTGTAGTGTGTGAATCGGTTCCAATGAATACCATCTAAGTACTGGTACTACCAAGGAAGGATTACAAGGGTTGGGTTTGAATTTTCTTGGTGGATTCGTTCGTTGTATATATTTGTTAAGCATGGAGAATCTTCACATGAGAACCATGAAATTGATCAGTTTGATGAATTGATTTAAGATTTAAATTTGAGGGTATTTGATTGTAAGGCATCAAGCTTAATTGATTAGGTTAATACATACAAACTTTCATGAAAAACAGACCAACATTTCAACTTCATTACTTTGAGTGTTTATGGAGAGTGCTTTCCTCATGAGGCTTCTAAATTGGTTTATACATTATAAGATAGTCTCTTGATTCTTTCTCAACTAAAAGATGGTAACTGTTGTTTATGCAAAGATCATTGACATTTGGATAATGAGGGAATGGGGAATGAAACAAATGGATTCTTACTCCGTTTGCTTACCTCTCAACTGCATGTATCAGAATGTTACTGATATGGGAGGGAGGCAATTATACCATCAAACTTGATAAAGAAAGAAAGGATTCTTCACAAACATGTTTCAGGACATTGTTGCTCTGTATATCAACCTGCGAATACTTACCTGTCATAATTCAAAGGAGAAATCATTATGCTAGTTTGAAATGTATCTTCATTTTCAATTGGTTAGCATCTTCATTAGTTTGAAATGTATCTTCATTGTTGCTCTGTATATCAACCTTCTGCCTCTTGTTTCTCCCTCCTCTCTGATGATTAATGATTAGCATCTTCATTTTCAATTGGTGGGCGTTTGAAATGTATCTGAATCTTGGAGATGAACTGGTGGTGGGTGTCTTACGGATTCATCTTCTCAACTTAATGATCCTCAGTCCCAACAAGAGGCAATAGCGTGCAAGAATATGAATTAGCTTGTTGCTGCGATGATTATGCTTACAGATGGTGGGAATCCCTACCCCAGGCCCTCAGATGAGCTTGTTATCTGTATTCTGAACAAAATTTATTGTATATTAGTAAATCCGAGTTAAGTATTGTGTTTGGGTCACCGTAAATTTTATATTTGGATTTTTCTTGCAAAATCAGTGAAGTTAAGCTCTAAAAATTATAAATTAGTGAAGGGTCCAATGATAATTGTATATTTTTGAATAAAATCCAGACTAACCTTGGTGTGTGAATCAAGTTTCTTTTATCTTTTGGTGTTCTTAATTCTACTTTTTCTAAAAAACCAAGAATACACATTTTGTTGGTATAAGCAAATTTTGTTTCAGGTTTTGCATTATTTTGAATGAATGTATGTTTGAATTGAATTGTAGTGTGTTTGAATATGATCTAGGCAGTGGGTTAAGAGCAAGTACAAGGAAGATGATTTTCAAGGTTTGGTTTGACTTGATCTAGCTGATTGTTTTGGGTTTGTTTTCTTGATGACCTTGATCGAGCACGGAGAATCTTTCAAATGTTATTTGGGGGGATTGCTTGGAAATTTTGTACCTTCATCCGATTCTTGATTAAGAGTAATTCATAGAGATCTCATTAACGTTCTTAGTTTATTCAGCTACATTTATGCCTGATGAGTCATTTTTTATAGGAGAGATGGTTTCCCAGCGGCCCAGCGTGGTAGTAATTTCCCTCATTAAGATCTATGCTCCCCAAGAGGGAAGGAAAAACAGACCAACATTTCAATTTCACCACCAAGTGTTTATGGAGAATGCTTTCTTTCATGAGGGGTTTCTAAATTGTCTTTATAGTTCTGATCCTTGGCTAACAATCACATTTCTTAAGGTATCTTTCCATATCTATAAGCTATCTACAAATGATGCTGCAAGAATCTGGTTATATAGACCAACTTTTGTTGTGTGCGTATGAAATCAATATGATCAAGACCAGCAGTGAATGGAAATACACAACCAAGAGAATTATGACAACAAATATAGCTAAGCAAGGGTCTTTGATGTGACTGGTGTATGAGCTGAAAAGATAATGGCATTCGGTCACTTGATGAGATTCTGCTCGTAATGTTGCTAAGTATTGATTCAACGGAATTAATTGGGAGATTATATCCATTTAGTTCTCTAAAATAATTTCTTGTAAAATCCTTCCTTGAAAGAAGAAATGAACGGAGAAATGTATGGTTCTGCAGCCATTGACCATTGATTTGTTGGCTCAGATGAGCAGGAAATCATCCTTAGGTGGGAGTAGGTGATTTTTCTTCTTCTTTCTACTGCGTGAGTCTGTGAGTTGAGTCGTCACATGTGTGCACAAACGAATCAGACGGCCGAGATAATCTTGATTTGCCATCTGGTCTCTATTTAAGCGTATGAGTGTTAGCCTAGCTAGGGTTTTATTATTCTCATTTCATCACTTTATTTCTGCCTTTAGTCTCCCCTTCCACGCCGCCTCAACCATAACCTCGGGATCAAACCATGGCTTTGATGTATAATCACCACCAGCAACAACAAGATACTCGGCATAATGATTTTCCTCTCAACGTAAGTGTATATCATTTCTCCTGAGCATTGAATCTTCAGGATGCAAACGGGTGTGAATCTAGGAGTACGTCTTTGCATGACAGTCCCCAATCTTGAAATCAGTTTCCAAACAATCAGATGGTTGTGCTTTGGGAACCGTTGAGGATGCTCATGTTTCTGATTCAAAAAACAATCAGATGGTGGCATAACAGGGAATTCTATCTCATAGCTGAAAAATTAGAAAATTTGAGTTAAGTACTGTGTTTGGGTCACTGTAACTTTTAAAATTTGGAAACAAATTCAGTGAATGAAGATCTATAAATTAGTGAAGGTGGGATTTCTTGTATTTCTTTGAATAAAATCCAGATTCTTGTATGACTAATTTCACATTTTAGTGTTTGTTCTGTTGTTTAAGGTGCACTTTGAGTGTTTGATGGAAAATCTTTTCTTGGTACCCATTTTAAGTTGTTTACTGCCGTTCAGACTTCTCTTGGCTTTCTTCTACTTAAGAAGCAGAAGCAATTCACCACTCAACAGATAGAATTAGTTATGAATGGGATTTTGGTTTTTCAAGGGAACCTGGTATCATTGATTTTCTATGGGACTTATCCTCTGAATAAAAAGTATCAGCTGAAGAAGATTAAATTTCTTCTATCTGGAAGACTGATTTGCATTAGTAACCAATTTGATTTCAATTGGCTAATCTTCTTAAGGATTTTCTTCATTAAAACCATTGGATGGTTTTTGTGGTAATCCATCTTAGGTTCTTCTTATGCTCACAGCTTGTGGGTGTTGTAGTTAAGAAGAAGCAAACACAAAGGAAGCCAAATGCATGAGCTAAAGCCCTTTTTTTGTATGTCTATTAATTTCTCCCACTACAGACTTGTTTTACATAGAGATTAGGTTTCCGATGAATTATGAAATTCAATCTTGTATCTACTAGAGTCTACAGACCTTTTTGCACCTATCAATTCAACACAACCAAAAAAAATTAATGATTGGGAATTTCATCATCAGGTTGCTGGGTTTGCCTCAACTTTGCTTGTGCATACATGGACTGGGTCTTCATTGAATTATGTAGTCCAATCATTTAACTACTAGAGGCTTTTCATTTATATGTACTCCAACCACAAAAATTGAATGATAACTTTCAATTCAGCGAGTCTCATGGGATTACTACATAGGTATTTGTATATATGAGTTATGAATGGAATTTTTTTGGCCTTGGTGTCCATTTCTCGGTTTAAGGAAGGTGCTCTATGAGTGTCTGATGAAAAGTTTGCCAAAATATCCATTTTCAGTTTAGTTGTCGCTGCACTCAGACTTCTTCTCTTGGCTGTCAACTTCTAAGAAGCAGTTCTTTTTTTTTTTGCTAAGTCCAATTTTAAAAGGCAATCAACACGAGGAAAAAAAGAAGAAAACTCTAAGAAGCAGTTCTCCTCAACAAAGAGAAAAGAGTTACGAATGGAGATCAGAGACACAGAAGTCACTATTCACCGAAGCCAAATGGAGGAAGGTACTGTTCATGATGCCAAATAAACTTTTATGCTTAGGTATGTCTATTTCTTGTCCCACCAACGACTTGTTCTGAATTTTTCTTTCCTTTTGATTATTGGGTCTTCAAACATTTGAGGGATAATTCATCCCATCTCCGAAGGTGAAAGTTTGAGGATTTGCAAACATTTGGATCGAAACATGGCAACTTTACTTTGGGTTTCTTCATATACCAGGTAATCTAAGTCCTACTACATAGCTATCTGGGTATAGCACTGACAGGGTCTCGTGCAAACAGTAGTTTTGGTTGGTTAGTAGAGATGCAACTTTCAGTGATTTGACAATCTTCCGAGTTGAAACTTATAGAAAATGGTAATCTAGTTCTGTACGACCAGTCCAGCACCTCAATTTGGTCCACTAATTTAGCAGATTCAGTCACTTTCTAGTACAACTGAAGTAGTGTTAGGGGTGATGATGAAAATCTTGTTTTAAGAATTTTGAACTATGAATTGGACTCAACTTATAAAATGAATAAGAACATTCTAAAATGCAACAAGTCCTTAGCGTATTGGACGCGTGGGGAATAGAATATAACAAATGGAAGAAGCCAAATGAACTTGTTTATGCCTAGGTAGTCTATTTCCTTGTCCCACCAAAGCCTATACTTGGTCTTAGGTGAATTCAAACTTGTTTTAAAATTTTCTATCCTTTTGATTATTATCTACAAATTGGGTCTTCATCAACTTTTTTAAAATTTTCCCTTTTGATTTGACTGAATTACATTTAAGTAAGTAAACTAGTCAAAGGAAAAATATACGATCATTCCAAATGAGATCTTATTTTGAAATTCATCAAGTTGTTCATGCTTTCGAGAACAAGAACACTGGATCACCTGAACTTTGTTTCTACGTAGATGGATATGGAACCTTACAAAAAAGATTTCTTTTTCTGTCCTACTCTTTGTTTTTGTTCTATGCAGTAAACCTCATATGTCAATTATTGCAGCTGATACAATCTCTCTGCAGGTGAAACTCTAAACGGTTTTGAAACAATTACATCAAAAGGTGGCAGATTTATGATGGGATTCTTCGCACCAGGTAAGTCTCGGAATTACTACTTGGGCATTTGGTTTAACTATAACACAGCCTTGGTGAGAACAGTAGTTTGGGTGGCTAATAGAGATAAAACCCCAGTGGTAGTTCATCTTCACAACTCAAACTTCAGAAAACGGTAATCTAGTTCTCCAGGAGCCTGATTCCATAATTTGGTCTACTAATTCATCTTCAAGTGCTTCTAATACAACTGAAGTAGTTTTAAGGGATGATGGAAATCTTACTTTTAAGAGATAAGTCTGATCCATCTGTTATAATCTGGCAGAGTTTTGATTATCCAACCGATACTTTGTTACCTGGTGGAAAACTTAAGTTTTAGTAAAAACTAACCAAAGTCAGAAACTTACTTCATGGAGAAATCAAGAAGATCCAGCTACAGGAATGTTCAACCTTGAATCAGACCCAGCTGGAATCAGTCAGTATCTTATAAAAATGGAACAAGTCAATAGAGGTTTGGAGAAGTGGGGAATGGAATGAACAAGCAAACCTTTAATTTGATTTCTGATATGAGATTGAATTACATTTTCAATTATAGTTAGATTTCAAATGAAAACGAGAGTTACTTTACTTATAATCTTTATAATAATTCAATTCTTTCAAGACTTGTAATGGATATTTCTGGTCAAATTAAGCAACACACATGGACGAATAGAATGGAAGAGTTGAATTTATTTTGGTCTCAACCGAAACAAGTTTGTGATGTTTATGTCTGTGGACCTTTTGGAAATTGTAACCAGGATACAATGAAGTGTGAGTGTTTGCCTGGTTTCATTAAACGATCTCCTTCAGATTGGAATCTTCAGGATTCAACTGGTGGTTGTGTCAGAATACGTCTTTGCAACTATGTTGTAAAAGGCGCTAGGCAAGGCGAGGCGCCAAGCCCAGCGCCTAGCGCCTTTGGCGCGCGCCTTTTTTTTAGAAAAAAACCAGGTTTAGGTATAATTTGGCGCCTGGGCGCCTTTTTTCCCAGGGGCCAGGCCTGCGCTTAGTGCGCCTTTGCGCTTAAGCGCCAAAGGCGCTTCGCTCTTTTACAACATAGCTTTGCAATGTGGGAGTAAGGATGTTTTTTCACCAATTCCAACCTCAGAATTGCCTGATGATCCCCAGTATCGACCAGTCAATAGTGAGGAAGAATGCAAATCAGATTGTCAGAGTAGATGTTCTTGCAATGCTTATGCTTACGGCAAGAGTGGGTGTCAATTATGGGAGGGAGGCATGTTGAATACAAAAAATCATTCCGATGGCAATACAGAGAATCTCTACCTCAGACGTGCTGATTCGGAAATTTCCACTAAAAGTAAGTAATCAAACTTCCTTTTCAGGGGAATTCCCACACAACACAAATATATTTATTTACAGAGCAAGCATATCTCTACCTATGTGCCATAACAACTGATATTATCTAGAGTGTTCAATCATGGATCTGCAATCTGAGGCTGGCTTAAATATTGCTCTATAATTTAATCCTAGTCCTATATACCCATGTGCTTAGTTCTACAAAAATTTCAGGCAAAAAGAGAAAGGTGAAATTAAGAAGATAATTGCACCTGTAATAGTGTCTTTGGTGGCAATTATAATAGGCGTATTTGGGTACATGTATTATCTGTGCAAGAGGAAAAAGGCTAAAGTAACAACAGGTAGACACATTCTCCTTTATTTTGTCTGGGTATATAACGAGTTCAGTCTATCTTTACTTATGAGTAATTAATCTATTTCCATGTTTATGATTTCTCAGGGAGGCTAATAGAGCTCCAGGGGATGTTGACTGATTTACAGAAAAAGAACGACACTCCAAATACAAACATGCTTAATGATCGTAAAACTGAAGGAGAAGCACATGAATTACAAATATTCGGTCTTGCTTGTTTAGCCGTTGCTACAAACAACTTCTGCTTGAAAAATAAATTGGGAGAAGGGGGTTTTGGACCAGTTTATAAGGTATATTTTACATATGCTTGATTATTGGAGTAATTATTATGATGAACTTTCGCACACTTCTACTTACTATTGAAGTATTGTTTTTAGGGTAACTTACAAAACAGGAAACAAATAGCCGTGAAAAGACTGTCGAAAAGCTCTCAGCAGGGTATAGAAGAGTTCAAGAACGAGGTACAATTGATCTCCAAACTTCAACACCGTAACCTTGTGAAGCTGCTTGTTGTTGCGTTGAAGGAGAAGAGAACATGTTAATTTATGAGTTCATGCCCAACAAAGCCTGGATGCATTTCTATTTGGTTTGTTTCTGTCCTCATACGCTATATATACTATCAAACATCCTTCCATCGTTGCATATGACACAAATAATCCTTCTTAAATGTTAGTCTTGCATGTTAAACATTTGTAAATCTATTTTCATTCCAACTTTCAAATATTATTTACATTCATCATGGATCTATTACTCACCACAGCTAATTCAAGGATATCAATTGCAGATGCAAGGAACAAAGCGTGCCTAGATTGGGGAAAACGGTTCAATATTATTGGAGGGGATTGCTCGTGGCCTTCTTTACCTTCATCGTGATTCTCGGTTAAGAGTTATTCATAGAGACCTCAAAGTCAGTAACATTCTATTGGATGAAGAAATGATCCCAAAAATTTCGGACTTTGGAATGGCAAGGATACTTGGCCGGAACCAAACTATTGACAATACTGTCCGGTTGTTGGTACACTGTGAGCACCATGTTTCCCCAATCATCATCTTGAATTTCGGTAATTCATTTACTATATAACGTGTCTTTGCAAATAAATGCAGGGGTTATATGGCTCCGGAGTATATGGTAGGAGGGACATTTTTGGGAGAAGTCTGATGTCTTTAGTTTTGGAGTGTTAGTGCTAGAAGTTGTGAGCGGTAAGAGAAACAGTAGCTTCTACAATCCCGAACAACCTTAAACCTTTACTTCATGTAAGTATTACATATCCATGAATTCCTATTAATCATATGAAACGTATTTGGGAATGAAATATTTCGACATTTTTGTTTCAGGCTTGGAGACTTTGGAATGAAGGGCAAATGGGCAGAAATTGTCGATGAGGATCTGGGTGATCTATATTCTCCTTCTGAAGTGATAAAATGCGTTCATATTGGACTGTTATGTTGTCAGAATAGCACAGTAGATAGACCAACCATGGCTGTAGTAGATCTCATGCTTGGCAGTGAAACTGATCTCCCATCTCCCAAAGAACCTCCATACACTTTCCCAGCATCATCAGGTAAGCCTCATGTTCCGCTAATTCACTGCTCAAATAACAATGTCACTTTGAGCACAATTGGAGGTCGATAGGGTATTTCAAAAGCTGAGAGCTATATCAATTTTTCAGGCATTGGAATATGTAAAGTTTACATGTAGGTTAAAACTTAATAGTGTGCTTAATATGGTTTTATGAGTGTGTGAGTTGCACATGCATGAGTTGGTGAGTGGAGTGTGAAATGTCCCAAGTGCATGTGCAAGGGTGTGTAGCCACTGAGCCACTGTCCAGGGGTCATGGTCTGTATATAAATAGTCGTCTGTATCTCATTGTGATTTATCTCATTCGATTCCATGTAACTAAACTGAACAAAGTTATCCAGCAAATTAATTATTAAACATCAAAATAGGTGCAACCCCAGCCCCTAATTACTTGGAGTTGTCTCATGCAGCCATTGACCATTGATGACTCAAATGAGCAGCAGAAAAATGAAATGACAACCTTTACTAGTGGGAGAAGTAGGTAATTTTTTTTTAAATCGACTTTAAAATACCAAAAACCCACTACTGAGTCTGCGAGTTCAGTCGTTCACATGTGTTCAACCAGGCACACAAATCAGCCGGCCGAATAATTCGTGAATCCGTGTAATTAGCAAGTTATTTTGCAAACTTACAAATTTGGTATCATCACACAATACCGTTTTGAGTTTTACAAGTGAAGTTTTTATGTACATGGCGGATGTGTCAACTCTGAAGCTAACAAATATCCTTTAAAGATAAGCTCTCATCTTTTGTTTATGTTACACATCTCTGTCAGATGGTGACTACAGCTGTGAATCAATCAACTCTTCAGGGTTGGCGTGGAATGGATTAATTATGATTAAACCAATGTGAATCGTCAAATCTTTAAATGAGAAGATCTTCTTGGCTAAGCTTAGCTGCATTGGACTAACGATTGCATCATTTAACGGTGCCTTAATGTATATGTTTTATAATTAAGGTGGCAGCTGGCATCCTCGATCATTATTCTTTATTTCATTTTATTCTTGATCGTCAAACCAAGTGATAGAGACGAGAGAACAAAGGAATCCTTGACTAGTTCATATGTGTAAGATATCTTCATGTTTCTTCAATTACGAATTCATATGTGTAAGATACATTGTCATGACATTACAGAAACATTACATTAACTCTCAACAATTTGGAAGATCGTGATACCTGTAATACTCTCTTTGGTGGCAACTATCATTGGCGTAGTAGTATTTATGTATCGGTGCAAGGGAAATAAGGCTAATGAAAGAGGTGAATACCTTCTTCATTATTTTGGCTGGGATATTACATCATAGAACACCACTGTTAATCTTATCTAATTATGGACTAATGAAAGCTAAAAAGTTTAGCGATTGTCACCAATATGAATTCAGGCTAGTTGCATTTTTGGGTTACTTTGACAAATAATCTCTTCAATTATTCCCTTGTCCATGATTTCCCAGGAAGTTTAAAAGAACTCCAAGGAGTGCTGATTGATTTAACAGAAAATGTTCTACTAACAATTAACAGAAAATGTTGTTCTTCAACCAACACTAATCAAAAGCTTGACTTACGTTCAACATAAGAAGGGGTGGTATCAGGGTGATACACCAATAATGATACTCACAATAGAGTGAGATTGCTGACTAACCACAAGACGATTGCGCGCCATCCAGATACCCCAAAAACAAACAAGCTCTAAATGAATGGAAATCCTTGCCCTCTTTAAGCCCCCTCATTCTAAAAAACTTTCACCGACAACTACGGATTTATATTAGACCTGAAAAATGAACACAGAAGCACAAAGAACTGCTCTAGCCACAAGACATAAGAGGAACGAAAATGTTTTATAGTTTTAATGGAAGCTGTTGCACAGACTGAGTTGATTCCAATAATGAACTTGCCCATTCTGTCGATTGCCATACAACGGTAAAAGATCCGACAAATGATCCCAATGAGCTTGTCCTCAATGTTACTCCCACCATGCTGAAGAGTCTGGACAGGTAATAAAGTCTCGAAGAAAGGTGTAATAGAATAGGTGACATTAACAGTACGAGTAGGTTCCCATAAAATTTGAAACTGATTCCTGTAATATTTCTTCTGTCTTCGATCATAATACTGAAGAAATATCAGAATTATATTCACCATTACGCAATTTCCTTGTGAATTTTATAACCACCAGGCTTGTACCGATGATGGTTTTGAAAGCTAAATTGTGTACTTCATCCCAGCGACAAGGCAGTTGCATTTTCTCACTAATCCAACTACCGTCGGTAACACTACTACCAGTACCATTAACTCTATAAGTCCACAAATGGAGCATGTCATCTCCATCTAGGATCAATATAGCTAAACATCCATCCATTTCTACCAATTCATGAACTAATTTTACTTTCTCAATCGAGTTCCA
Source organism: Papaver armeniacum (assembly GCA_023531295.1). Classification (NCBI taxonomy): domain Eukaryota; kingdom Viridiplantae; phylum Streptophyta; class Magnoliopsida; order Ranunculales; family Papaveraceae; genus Papaver; species Papaver armeniacum. Next base: position 72,775 of record JAJJWW010003837.1, on the reverse strand, counting down.
GCAATCAAGGATGAAATTTGGGATCACTATCAATCTAAACATATCACTTTTAAGATCAAATACCATTATTGGACCGCTTTCTAGATCCTCGTTAACCATCCAATACAACGAACCATGTACATGAACGCAATTTTCACTAATTGCAATGTCAGTTGGAACTTGATCAATCTTTCTCCATGTATTCTCGCCTACCAAAGACCCCACAATACAATTCAGAACTAACAACATCTCCACTTTTGCGTGTTGCGATTCTATACATGCACAGCACTTTGTGTTGATTAGTAGTCAAGTCGACTCAAATCCAAACATATATTGGTAATAGGTTTTCAAGCGCCTTACCTCACAATCTTCTACTAGTTCTATGCCAAAAAGATTTCTGAATCCTGCACTTGCTAATGTTTCGATCCATGGTGTTTTCTCACGGGTGCTAGGATTGTAAATCAACACAGAACGATGCTTAATAACAGCACTAAGTCCACCACCCCTAACAAGACAAATCAAACCATTTACAGGTTCAAGCATTAAAATCCATTTCTCGTCAAGATTCATATTATTGCTAGTGACAACGGCAGCAGTGTCCGACGATCCACCTTGACTGTCATCAAACCTTAAATCTTTATGGCAGAAGAAAACTTCTTGATTGGTGTTGTTCCATAAACAGGGCATGTAGGATACAATAGAAAGGTATGTTCCTCAAGAAGACGTGCTTGCGATGATGTAAAGTGCAGATTGATCAAGTAGTTGTCTAGTTTGATTAGATATATCCAACGTCTACAAACTGACTTGAATTTCATTAGGGATTCCACAGGTAGTCTACTGAGAATGTTAAACAAAATCGGATCATTACCTTCCAAGAAGCAGCGTTGTTGTGTTGTGTTAACAGTACTACTGCTGCTGCTGCGATTGGATTCTGCTAATTTTTTTCTTTTCAGTGCTGCTGCCAGTTTAATCATTTTCCTGATTGCTCTGTTGATCGAGAAATCACCCACCTTGATTGGGGAGGGTTTCTACTAAGTCTTATGGGGTGCTAGTCTAGCACCTAGATTAGCAACAGAATACCTCCTAAGTCTTATGGGAGTGCTAGTCTAGCAGCTAGATTAGCAAACCACGTCAGCCAGCGCTGAACTATTCAGCTCAGCGCTGATCAGTTCGGTAGCTTCAAATCTCAAACATGATCAAAATAAATCTCTCGGTATTGAACCATTCCGCTAAAAGGTGGGTTTTCAAGCGCCAATCATTCAAATGTGAACTATCTAAGCATGCTAGTTCACATACTAGCAACTGCTAGGAGAGAGAACTAGTGTTAACTTTTTGCTACACTTTTTTTTTGAATTGCAACACTTAAGTGCTAATCTAGCACCTCCAATCTAGCCCATAAGACTTAGTCTAATATGCCACCTTAAAAAGAAGCTATAACGTATTCAAGTGTTCATAATCTTACTAATATAAAGAAAAGAGGTAGGAGTATTTTGGTTGGTCACAAAATGACAAAATAGCTTGGTGTAACCTTAATATTACTAATATGATCGTAAATCAACCACTATTATACCTATGTATTCAAGGGTGAAAGTGTACATTGAATTAATACTTACATAAACAACCTTATATATTCACATATTCACATAAATGTCATTGTTATATAAATACATCAATTTTTTTAAAAACTTGATATCTTTTGAAATACACATCGGATTTTTGTAAAATTAACATATTTTTGAAAGCTCTTTGTTATCAAATTTGGTATTGTTAAAAGAGCAAAACTCAAGCATGTGCATCGCACATGTGGCATCACTAGTAGTTCTAAATGAAAGGTTTAGAAAACTGAGCGAGTCAAGTATCCTGATAGGTTAGGTGACCTGTACATAACACCCGATCCTTGCCACACTAAGTGATACTATATTTAAAACATTAGATTTTGGTAATTCACTTGTTTCAAGTATATGTCTATATATTTGCCCCAACAAACACTTGTTTCAAGTAAGTCAATCTTGTATCTACTTGAGACCTTAACTGTGAAATTGGGTCTTCACTGAATAATGAAATTCGATCTTGTATATACTAGAGACCCTTTCATTTATATGTACCTTGAATTTAACACCAAGCAAGTCAAGGAAAGAGTGAATGCTCATTCCAATTGATGTAGTTCTGAAATTTCGTAAATTTGTTAATTGACTGACTTGGTTTGCCTAAACTTTGGTTGTGCATAGATGGATATACTTTGGTCTATTTTCTTTGTCCTACCAAGCACTTGTTTTCAAAGTTTCTTTCCTAATTTTGGTTATTATCTACAAATTTGGTCAAATTTGACGTACTACAAATTTGGTCAAATATGACAACCACAGAAAAATTATCGATTGACTTGAAATGAAGTGTCAAGGAAAAACATATGATCATTCTTACTTTGAAATTTCATCAAGTTGTTTGTTGTTTTGAAAAAAATTTTGAAGTTTGGGTTTGCCTGAACTTTATTGGTTATGAGATGGAGTTGGATGCTAAAATGACTTCCTTGTTTATTCTACTTTTTTTTTCGTACTCTAATAAACCCTTCATTCGATTGCAATGATACCATCTCTCGCGGTGAAACTCTAAAGCGGTTTGGAAACAATAACATCAAAAGGTGGTAGATATATGATGGGTTTGTTCACACCAGGTGAGTCTCGTCGGTATTACTACTTAGGTATTTGGTATAACTATAAAACGACCTTGGTGAAAACAGTAGTTTGGGTGGCTAATAGAGATATACCCCTCTACTATGGTATTTTTCCTTCAGTTGAATCACAACTCAAAATTCAGAAGACGGTAATCTAGTTCTCCATGATCCTAATCCTTAATTTGGTCTACTAATTCAACTTCAAGTGCTTCTAATACCACCGAAGCAGCTTTACGTGATGATGGAAATCTCATTTTAAGAGAAAAGTCTAATCCATCTCATTGTAATTTGGCGAGTTTTGATTATCCAAAGCGATACTTGGTTACCTGGTGGCAAAATTGGGCTCAATAAGAAAACTAATAAAAGTTACTTTCTAACTTCATGGACAAATGTAGGAATTACTATTTAGTCCAATTTTTCATGACCTAGATTAATGGCTAGTCCACCCATGAAAACATTTTACTCGTTAGTCCAATTATTTACTCATTAGTCCAATTATTTACTTGCTAGTCCAAAAACTTTGTGGAGATTATAAAGTGTGTTTTTCTAAATACCTAAAACACCCTTACATATCTAATTAGTATCAACACATGCAAATATTACTAGTAATATGTTACTACATACTAGTAGTATCAATATGGTCATACTACATATCAATATGTACTATATTAATAGTAAAAAAGAATATGTTACTCGTAAATTAAGTAACTACTCTAATATACTTGTAGTAACATGTACTAGTAGACTAGTAAACTAGTTTACTAGTATACTAGTGTACTAGTAACTAATACTATACTAGTATACTAGTAAACTAGTATACTAGTAGTATACTACTAGTAGTACTAGTAAGTAACTAGTACTATACTAGTAACATATTAATATGTAATATCAATATATAACATACTACATATTAATATGACACTACATATTAATATGTAGTGTCAATATATAACACACTACATATTAATATGTAGTATCAATATTAATATATAATATCAATATATAACATACTACATATTAATATGACACTACATATTAATATGAAAGTGTCAATATATAACATACATATATATTAATATGTAGTATCAATATATAACATATTGTACTAGTAACATATGTTACTACATACTACATTTGTTCTATATATATGTTACTACATACTACATATTAATACTAGTATACTACTAGTTACTAGTATTAATACTAGTATGTTACTACATACTACATTTGTTCTATATATGTTACTACATATTTTACTACATACTACATATTAATACTAGTATACTATTAGTTACTAGTATACTAGTAAACTAGTATTAATACTAGTATATATGTTACTACATATTACATATATTGCTACATATTACATATGTTACTAATAACATACATAGTATATTATATGTTAGGGTTAGTAGAGTAATTTTAATCTTTTCAAATCTTTTTTGGACTAGGGAGTAAATGTTTTTCCCACTGGACTAGCCACTAATCCTGCCTAGTTTAGTGGACTAAACAAGAAATCTCTCCGGAGAAATCAACAAAATCCAGCTATGGGACTTTTCAAACCTAGAATTTCACCCAACTGAATCAATCATCAGTATGCTATAAAATGGAACAAGTCCGTGGTGTATTGGACAAGTGGCGAATGGAATGAACAAGCAAAAAACTTTAGTGGAGATTCTCGAGATACGATCATCATATTACAATGATAATTATAATTTTAGTTATGTTTCAAAATGAAAATGAGAGTTACTTTACTTATAATCTTTATAATAATTCAATTTCTTCGAGATTAGTAATGGATGCTTCTCGGCCAATGAAATGGGCATATTCAGCAGAAGAGACTTATTTGTTTTCGTCTCAACCAAACAACTTTGTGATGTTTTTGGTATATGTGGACCTTTGGCGATGTAAACTTAATAAATCCAAGTGCGAGTGCTTGCCCGGTTTTGTCAAACATCTCCTTGATTGGAATCTTCTGATTCAACCTGGTGGGTGTTTTAGAAATATGTACTGGAGTGTGGTAGTGGTAATAATGTTTTTTCACCAAATCGGCCTCGAAATTGCCTCGATAAACCCGAGTCCACAAAAGACAAAGGCCTCAAGAATGCAAGATCAACTTGTCGAGTACATGTTCTTGCAATGCTTATGCTTATGGGAATACTACTGGGTGTCAAATATGGAAGGGAGATATGTTGAATACCAAAAGCCAATCGATGGCAAGAGCGGGATTTCTATGTCGAATTAAAGATCGCCTAAGGTAAGTATCCCATTTTCGTGGGATTTCGCAACACATATTTATTTGGTAAGATTTCACTACTCGGAATGAAAATGTAAATCATGACCCGTAGTACTAATTTAACCAGCCTAGAGCTTAGTATCCACCACATCATATAGTTCTCTCACTGCAAATGGATGTAATCAAGTGATCCCACCCCTGACCCCCGGCTCCATCCCCTTAATACTATGGTATTTTATAACCTTAGTCCTAGTATAACTTTGTGCTTAATTCAGCCAGATTCCAGTCGAAAAGAGAAAGATGGTAATTTGGAAGATCGTGATCCCCGTAATAGTCTCTTTGGTGGCAATTGTATTGGGTGTATTAGGATACATGTTTCTTTGCAAGAGGAATAAGCCTAATGAAAGAGGTAAATACCTTCTCCTTTATTTGGGCATCACACATCGAAAATGAATTCAGGCTAGTTGTATTTATGAGTTTCATTTGACTAATCATCTCGTTTATGAATACTCGTAAAGATTAAACTCGGATTTGAGGGGTCATTGATCTATTTGTGGAAAATCAAGGCTACCTACAACAAGCACTCCAAATAAAAACATGTTTAATGATTGTAAAACTGAAGGAGAAACCCAGGAATTACAAATGTTTAACTGGCCTGTTTAGCAATTGCTACAAATGACTACCGCATGGAAAATAAATTGGGACAAGGGTTTTGGGCGATTTATAAGGTATGTTTTACATATGTTTAATAATTATGATGAACTTACTGCCCATTTCTATTTATAGAACACAACCTTACTTGAATCGCAATATGAGTATGCTTTTAGGGTAGATTAAAAGACTAAGCAAATAGCGGTGAAAAGACGCCGAAAAGTTCGGACAAGGCATTGAAGAGTTCAAGAACGAGGTTGTATTGATCTCCAAACTTCAACACCGTAACCTTGTGAAGCTGCTTGGTTGCTGTGTCGAAGGAGAAGAGAACATGTTAATTTCTGATACATGCCCAACAAAAGCCTGGATGCATTTCTTTGCTTGGTTTGTTTCTTTTCTAGATGCTATTATACTATATATATTCTTTAATTTTTAAATATAAACACAAAGTAAAATCCTTCTTGAAGGCTGGCCTTTGCATGTTAAACATTTTGAAATTTGTTGTCCAATTAGTCCCAACTTTCTCATATTGTACATTCATCATGAATTTACAACTCGCCTCAAACTAATTCAAGGATGTTTCTCGTTGATTGTAGTTTCAAGAAACAAAGCATGCCTAGATTGGGGTAAACGATTCAATATTATTGGAGGAATTTCTCATGGCCTTCTTTACCTTCATCGTGATTCTCGATTAAGAGTTATTCATAGAGATCTCAAAGTCAAGTAACATCTGTTGGATTTGGACATGATCCCAAAGATTTCCGACTTTGGAATGGCAAGGATGTTTGGAGCGAGCCGGACTAGCGACAATACTTGCCGAGTCGTTGGTACACGGTGAGCACTATTTTCCCTAATCATCATCTCAAATTCTGATAACTCTAGGCATCTACTAAGTAGCATGTCTTGGCAAAAAATGTAGTGGTTATATGTCTCCAGAGTATATGATTGAAGGGACATTTTCGGAGAAGTCGGCGTCTTTAGTTTTGGAGTGTTGGTACTAGAAGTTGTGAGCGGTAGGAGAAATAACAGCTTCTACAATCCCAGGACAACCTTGAACCTTCTACTTCATGTATGTATTATATATTTTTGATTCCTTGTTATATTGCATTAATGTGTTAATGAACTCATATATATTGACATTTTTGTTTTGAATTGGAGGCTTTGGAATGAAGGCAAATGGGCGGTTGTCGATGAGGATTTGGGTGATTTCTATTCTCCATCTGAAGTGATCAAATGCATACATATTGGGCTACTATGTTGCCGAACATAGCAAAGATAGGCCAACCATGGCTGAAGTGGATCTCATGCTTAACTATGAAACTCGATCGTCCATCTCCTAAAGAACCTCCTTATACTTTCCCATCGTCCGATAAGCCTGATATTCCGCAAATTCATGCTCAAATAACAATGTCACCTTCACCACGTTTGCATGGCGATAGTGTGTTTCAAAACTTAAAGAGTTATATCAATTGTCCACACATTGCAATGGGTAATGAGGGCAGGCCTTTAAGGGCTGTTGTAAATTTCTATCATATCTCTCTGGTCTCCCGAGATAGTCCAAAAGTTGTTTGCATTAATTTCACATTAATACTTGAAGAAATGCCAATATTTACACAAGAAATTTAAAAGTACAAAATATTGTCATTTTGAAGTAAAAGAGGCCACCCTTAACCATATATTTTCTAAACGGCTAATATACCCTTGTTTAATTAACACTATAAAATCTTATTAGCTTAATTAATTGAGTTTAGATTGATTAATTGAGTAGATTAAAACTTATGAAATGAAACTTTGTTTTGATTGAACTTATTTGGGAAGATTTTTGAGGAAAAAAAAATGTTTTGAGAAAATCTTTTGCAACTAAAATGAAAGCACACTACCCAAACACTTCTAAAAAGGGGATTGCAAAGCTGTTGTATGAAATCATACTCAAAATTAGATCGGAAATCAGCACTTTCGCCTTAAAGTATGAAAGTCGGGCAGGTCTGACGGATGAAGAACATGCCGATTATATCTGGCCGCAAAGGTCTGCATGGATGGAAGAACATGCCGACAACTTATGGCCGGGTAAGGTTCGGTGAATGAAGAAGATGCCGACTTTATTATTATTGACACACGGGAGACTAGTAAATGCTTCACTAGTCGGCATCTTATTGATTTCTTACCTTGCCTGCTACCTTATAGTTTGCAAGGTCGATAAAAAATACCCCACAGACTATAGGATTTTGACATACGTCTGAGGTGTTACAAATGCATGATTAATCGGCAAGGTATTAATTTCATAACCCGCCGACTAAACTATAGCTAAATAAGGATGAATATCGTCTTGATAAAATATAGTCGGCATGGTATAAGGTTGAATACCGTGTCGACCCTGTAACTACTGATTTCGAGAGATGAAAAGTCGGCGCGGTATTCAACCTTTACCATGCTTGACTATATTTTTAGTCGTCAAACTCGACAAAAAAACTCTTGCCTGACTTTTACGATCCGTTTTGATTCTTGGTTTTTCTTTTTTTTTCTTTTTGATCTCATCATGTATGGTTAGAGTTTTGAAGAAAGATTTTGAAATTTTTTGAATATGTTTTAGTCGGCATGATTTTTTAGTATGGGCAATTTGATCTTTTAACACCTTTTAGACACCCCTTAGCACGCTAGTTTGGATGGGAATAAAATGGGTTTACCCCATTATTTTAGCTAGTATTACTTTAAGATTTATTTTCAACTTTCGTTTATCCAAAATCAACCGACTCAACAGATGAATTTCCACTTGATGAAACCTTTGAGCAATCGAAATATAGCGGGTCAAATCCTTAACCGACCGCATATACTTGGTGAGAGACACCACTGTCTAAATATAAGAGGCTTAATTCCTTTTACAACTGCAACAACCGCCACAATATGAGTGACTGGAGATTTATTCCTGCCAACCAAAATGTTCAAGACTAAAGTTTTCTGCCAACAAGATATTGAGTCGTTAAGAGAAACTTGAAAAACACCTCTAACAACGACATGGTTGGACAAGGTTTACACAAGTAATCCTTTAACCACTCGAGGAATCAACTTCTAGATGGTTGGTAGAAATCTCTATCCACCAAAAACAGTGTTTAGCCACCAAAACATGGTAGTGACTAGAGTACAATTTTCTTATAGTAAGTGTTCATATCTCCCGGCTCAAGGAGCAACTCATGGAAGAGAAAGATCTCATCTAACCAGGAGAAACAAAGCGAACTTCGCAGTAAGTTCCATTCCTTTGATTGCTCTAATGCTACTTTATTCTTCTAAGAGAAGCACTCCTGTTCTCCCATTTGATTCTTTTCTTCCTTTGCTTTATCAGGTGAGATTAAAGGTTTAAGGATCAAATTTCTTCTATCTCGTGAGAAGGACGATCTCGCCAAAAAGGTATCTACTCTTCAAGAGGACGTTAAATGTTGGAATGAAGATTGCGATGTCATGGAAAAGCAAGCATCCACGATCGCCAAACGTATTCGTAGAAACGCCCAAGATGATAAGGTCACACTATTCAATGAGTTTTGTTCTTCTCGTGGCATTGCTCGTGTTCCCCTTGATCTTGAGGTATTTTCGATGACGAGCCTCAACCTACCGTTAACGAGCAACCACCACCGACGAGGATACCGAAACAAATGAGGATCTCTACTTAAATCGATGAAATTGAAGATACAGAGGGATGTAAAAGGCGAGGCCCCCTAAATTCCTGAGGTTGATAATGTTGGGATTTCTCTTCACTAATGTTGTAACTTATCTATCTTGACTTTTTTTTAATCCTGTCCTTTCATATTAGGTTTCTCATCTTATACTAATACTATCGAACATAAATCAACATTCACTCTATCTTTTTTTTTCCTTTCCTACCTCTTTTTCTTTTTTTCTCAACTGAAATATGAAGAGTGAAGAAATCAAATCGAGATTTCTATCCAATCAAATCGAGTATCATTAGCTTCTTCTTCTTAACCATCTCTGGAGAACTCAAATCGAAACCTAGAAGAACAGAATGAATGGTCGTTTCAAATGGGTTTCTGAAATTGAAGGTTAGGGTTTTGGAGGAAGTTGATGTTAATGGGAAATCGATGAAAATGAAGATACAGAGGGATGTTAGAGTCAGCTCTAATTATAATTGCATGTTTGATTAAACAACAACAAGTAATTAATCTCTCTATCTCTTTTGATTTGGATTTGTTTTTCATTCTCTTTTGATTTGGGTTTTGTTGAGCCATGATTTCTTTTTTAATTTTTGTTTTTTTCATCTGATTTTGCTAATTTGTTTTGATTTTTGCAGTCAATATTCAATTTCTTTCAGCTAGACCCTGAGATTCCATGTTTATGTGATTTGATGATAGATGTAGAGCAAATGGTTATTATTAATTGATGTTGTGAAGTTGATTTGATGATGAATCTGAATTTAGGGTTTCATAAGAGGGTCTTGAAGGATGAGAATCTGAAGTTTAGGGTCGATTTGATGTTTTTGAGATTTGTGTTCCTATTTAAACTTGATTGCAAGAGAGGAAACGTTGGTGGTGACTGAACATGAGAATGCATTGAGGTTGATGGATTTTGGTAAAGATGCAAATGCAGTTTTTGAAGATGGATTTTAATTATGTATATGTCTCTATTCATTTTCTGTCTAGTTCTGTTTACGTCTCTATGCGAACAACTTTTTTTTATTGTATCTCTGTTCAATTTCTTAGGAACCATTAATTGATTTTGTAACATGGGTTTTGATCTTTGGGAGGTTTCCTGAAAATGTTTGAGTTTTGTGAATATTCGATCTCTGTATTAAATGTATCAAACTGTGGGTAAAAACCCCAGACGGAGTACCGGTACAACACCAGGTACAAATACAGGTACCGGTCCTCAAATTTCAGTACCGGTCAACACCAGGTACAGGGACCGGTTCCATAGGAGAACCAGGCCGTACTAGAGTATGTGCAGCCCTACATAGGATGCATGGTTCTTTTGTGATCCATCTTTGGTTCTTCTTATGCAAACAGCTTGTAATTGTTGTAGCTAAGAAGAAGCAAGCACAGAAGGAGGAAGGAAGCCAAAGGCAATGAACTAAAGCCTTTTTTGGTATGTCAATTACTTTGTTCCATTCTTTGATTAGGTTTCCATTGAGTTATGAAATTCAATCTTGTATCTAACTGTAGTTCGGGTCTCTAATAGAGATAAACCCCTCGCCGTCAGTGAACTATCAAATTCAGAACAGAAACTTTTAGCAAATGTACACTTTGGTCTTAGTAAAACAGTAAAATTTATAGATAAATGCGATTTTTGGAAAAAATGTAACTACAAAAAAGAAAAGTATCACTTCAGCTAAACTAAATGATCTGCCTACAAATGGCATGGGTTAAATCTTTGATCTTTCAGATCAATGATTACGACTGGGATCATAGAATTCTCTTTAACACCAGCCCAAAGTCTAAAAAAAAACTTGAATTTTTATAGTGTATTTGTGTTTGGTTAACAAAGATCAGGCCTAAACAATAGGCTTAAGCCATCCCAAGTTAAGCCAAGTTGTTTTCAAGCCACCCATCATTCATTTTCTAGTTCCGCCACTGCATCCATCTACATTCCTCACCGCCAATTACACCTTCACCACATAAAAATTCATAGTATAAATGTATAATGCAATTTCATGGGGACTCGATGGCCCATGCTTCGTCCGCTGGTGCAAAACTCAAGGTGTCCACACGTAACGGTGATATTCTTGTTGGAAGGGTGGAGACTTTTAAAATTAGAACAGTCAATCCAAATAACCTCCAATAGCAGATTAATGATGTTGATGATAATAAAATGTAAAGAGAGACGCCACCACCGCCAAGGAATTGCAGGAATGAGATTCGCATGGGTGGTGATGATGATACACCACCCATGGGTGGACGCTTTTGGTAGTAAGTTTCATCTGTGCACAACCAAAGTTGAGGCAAACCCAGTAAGCAGTAATTTAATTCTTTCAAAACAATAAACAACTTCATGAAATTTCAACATAAGTTGATCAATTGGAATGAGCAAATTTATTCCCTTGAACAGTTTACTTACTTGAATGTAATTCGGTCAACTATATTTGTGTGGTTGTCCTCTGCGGTAAGCTAAATTTGACTGACAGAAAACTTGACTAAAAGTCTTTGGTGGAACAAAGAAATAGCCATACGAAGTTTCCATTAACCCCTTCCTCACTTCTGTTTTTTGTTGAGAGGAGAAGAAAAGTAATAATGGCAATCAGATCCATTGAATCATATGGTATTTGTAATTGAGCATTCAAGGGAATGTGAAATCTTAGCCATATTATACTTGGCTGCAATTACGACAAGTCATGCAAATCTAGTCTTGGTCAAAGCTCTTTACTTCGCCAACGGTTGCAAATGGTGCTATCTTACATAGAATTTATGCCAAGATAGGTTCCATGATTAACTTCAATTAAACACTTAATTGGTTCTTTTTCTTATAAATGGCCCCCTGTTGTTTCATGGAGGAATGGAAATAGAAAGTGATAGAATCAATGGTGTAGATGAAACCATCTATTGGGATAAACATGTTCAATCTCTTTTCATATATATCCTCGAAAGAGACCAATAAACTTTCTCCCAATCCTTTAGAAATTAATTCCAACTACTTTTTATGATTTTCATCGTGTTCTTTGTCCACTCGCTCTTTAATCTTTCCTCTTTCATCTTTTTTCTTCTTCTGTGATAGTTTCTTCTTGCGAACACCTTCCTCTAGTTGAGCAATCATTCTCTTCTTAATATCCACCTTAGAGGGTTCAAACAAAGCATGACAATGTTTTGTCACATTTTGACCTATATGATACGTACATAGGAAATTTTGTGTATCCGGAATACGCTTGATATAGCACTTTCATTAGTGCGTCTTCTTGATCGATTATGATGACCCTCGAAATTGATTTTCCTAGAACAATAATTTCATTTGTCGTAATGCCCAATGATAATTGCAATCCTCTCGTTTTCCATTAAACACCAAGCCAATGTGAATGTTACATTGTCCGATGTGTTCCCACGATGTTGAACAACGGCATGTTGTATTTGTTTGTCTTGTAGGTGCAATTCATCATAAGAACACCACAACCTGTATGAGCCAATTGTGAAAGCAAAGGATGCGCAATGAATATTTGAAGGGGTTTCTCGTCTGGTCCTCTTTTAATGATACGCGTGTAGTTGTGATCCCAAACTATCTTTTCAAATTCTTGCATAACGGTCCTCCCTTCCCATTCCACCCTTCTAATGGTTGCTTGTGCGATATAAATTGTACTTAGAGAGGAAACGTTCTGATCATCCTTTTCTTGAAGCCTCCGAGAACCACTCTTGGTTTGATACATGCTTTGGTCATTATCTTTACATCATCGAATTCATGACGTTTAGCTTCAAGAACTAGGAGTGACCAACAAAATCTTTCTGATCCCGGTGGCTATGACATCCAAATCACACTGCGGCAATCTCATTCCTTTTCTTTGTGTCTTAAATAGTATACAAGCTTAAAGGGAAATTATCCTTCCTCGTACGAGTCTTGTATACCTTATTAGTCTTCTTTGGATATACATAACCCTTTCTCTTATGGCTATCCTTCTTCTTGTATTGGCCAATTCTCTCTCGCAAACCATCTCAAAACGATTATGTGAACGTTGGGTATTCCTCACCAACAAACACATATTCTTAAGAGCCGTCATTTTTGCCCAAGCAATTGCTTCCTCCGGAGATTTTATTCTACATTAGGACAACAATGGAAGATTATAAGGTTCATTACAAGCAATCCCCACATAAAGTTCTAAAAACTAGGTGAAAAGTATTGTTTGGTAACATACCGAGGCATTTTATAGTATTCGGACGTATCCCACCAAGCGGTTTGGAATTTTTGGATCAATGTATGTCACAATCTAAGGAATGAATGAAAAACAAACTGAATTAGTTAAAAAAAAAAATTTACTATGCCTAGTACTAGTTCGGCATGCTCGGCAACAGTTTCGCCAAACAACCAAAGCCTAAACAAGTGTTGGCATTCAATAATAATGTTCCGCATTTTTGAAATGCATTTGAAAAAGAGGAACTAATTTTAAACAAGACTGCATTATATTTTCTTAAACATTAATGCCGGAATAGAAAATAACGGCATGCTCACATTCTAAGGTTAATAGCGGAAACCGTAGCCGCATGCTCGATATGTAAGGTTCCAAGTCGGAAGAAGGTTCCTAAGTGCTTCGTTAATTTTAAAACCACGCCGGTATTTAAGTTCAAAATCTTTAACTCTGATGTTTTCCTTGTGGTACCGGCATGGTAAAGTTAGGGATGAACCATGTCGGTTTGAATATTCCATGGAATATTCGGTGTAGGTAAAAAAGTTAACTCCGTGCCGACATGTAATTCTTTAGTTAAGACCACGCCGGTAATTGTTTCAAGATGGGGGATATTTTACGCCGGCATGGAAAATTGTATGAATACCACGCCGGCTCACAAGTGCCGTCATGGTATTCATACTACGAGTATGCCGCACTAAGTTTTTTTCAGAGAAAAATGGCGGTATCAAAAGAAAAAATTAATTTTTCGAACCCTTTAGCGGCATTCCCCGTATGTTGGGGATGCTTGTATGTTGAACTAGTTTACTTTCTTGGGTTGGTTCTTCAAAAACACTTCATGCCTACCAAAAATCATGATCCAAGGGTGTTGGTTCATCATATAATTCCAATTGTGAGTTGTTATCATTAACCGAAGATTGAAGATATGATTATTGTTGTAGTTGAGCTAAAGATTCAGCGGCTGCAATTCTCACTCACAATCATCTTCCATTTTCACAAAAAAATTCCACTCAAAAATATTTTTCCCTCCTTCTACTCTTACCTCACTCACACAAATTCAAATAAAAATACACACTAATCTAATCCCCAAATACTTAAGATTTTACTAAATATTATTAACCACTAATAATTATTATTAACCCCCAAATAATAAAAATATTATTATTAGTGAGGGCTAGATTAGGAATTAAAAAATAATTACATAAGGGGTGACCCAGATTTGATATTTGGATCCGATTTTTGGCATTTAGCTATATCCCCCCAATTAGTTTCCATATGAACACGTAATTGGGGATAAAAAGTAATTGGGGGATACAAGAAAAGGACAAAAACTGGATCCAAATATCAATTCGGGGTCACCCCTTATCTAAGTATTTTTTTAAATCCTAATCTACCCCTCACTAATCAGGTTTAGTGGTTAATAATAATTAGTAAAAATCTTAAGATTTTTTTATAAATGATTAGTGTGTGTTTTATTTGATTTTGGGTGAGTGAGGTGAGAGTAGAAGGAGGGAAAAATATTTTGAGAGAGAATTTTTTGGAAAATGGAGGATGATTGATGAAGAGAGGATTGTTTCGCTGTGAATCTTTAGCTCAACTACAACAAGAACATATCTTGAATCTTCGCCTAACGACAACAACTCACAATTGCAACTCTTTGTTGAGCCAACACCCTTGAATGATGATTTTGACGAGTATGGAGAGTTTCTTGAAGAACCAACACAAGAAAGTAAACTTGCACAACATACTAGCATCCCCATCACACATGTAAAGTCGCTAAGATGTCGAAAAATCGAATTTTTCTTTAAACCCGCCATTTTTTCAACCGAAAAACCTCGATGCCGGATAGTAGTTGTATGAATACCATGCCGGTAGTCAAGGTACCCCAAGCATGGTATTCATACTACGACCATGCCTCAGTGAGACCGATATCCCCCAATTTGAATTATAAACCTAAGATAGAATTCTACCAAAAACTATGCCAGACAGAGTTAACCTTTTTACCTAACAAGGAATATAGTACTACGGAATATGGGTTAGTGAGGTGAGAGTAGAAAGATGGAAAAAAATTTGAGAGGGAACTTTTTTTTGGTGAAAGTGGAGGATGATTGTGAAGAGAAAATTGTCGCTCGAGGTTGAAAATTTGTTTTTTTCTTTGAATCCACCATTCTTTGATCTTCAAAACCTATTTTTTTGTTCTAATCACCCACTTCCTAGCACAATTATCCAATTTTCGAGCATGCCGTCATCGCTCCTATAGTATGTTGCTTAAATTTCTATGCTTATTACATGATGAAAAGTATCCAAGAAACTTCAATTTTTTTTTCACTTGACTACCGGCATTGATAAATTTCTATCGAGCATGCCGGCACCATTTTCCGGCATGGTTCTTCACCAATTCCGGCATGGTCTTCATCACTTCCGGCGATGTAAACAAAATATTCCGTTTTGAAATTTTTCTGGTTTTAATCAGTCCACTTCCGGCACAATTAGTTAATTCTCGAGCATGCCGGACCGGTTTTAGAGATAGTATGTTGCTTAAGTTTCTATGCCGGCACATGATGAAAAGTATCCAGAAACTTTATTTTTTTCCACTTGACTACCGGCATTGATAAATTTCTATCTAGCATGCCCGTATTTAGTTACTGACATTGAATGTTAGTTACCAAGCATGCCTACACTCGCTTCCGGCATGGTCTTCATCAATTCCGGCATGGTCTTCATCACTTGCAGCATGATCTTCATCACTTCCGAATTAAAAAAAAAAAAAATTCGTTTCCAAAGTGAGGAGCCGACAGAGAAGGAAAAGGGAATTTGAAAGAGAGTGGGGAGAGTTTAGAATGTGAAAGGGAATGGGGAATATTTGGGTTTCAAAGCTCTAACCACAAATTGATTAATAAGAAGTGGAGATGGAAATGGGGGATATGATTTTGTTTTTTGATTTTAAGTTTTTTAATTTTTATTTTGAGGGAAGGGTATTTTAGTATTTTCATAACCAAAAATCACCCCTTAGCACACACCATGGGTTGGGGGAAGTAATTCATATCCCCCAATTCCTTTTTTTATCCCCCAATTACTTGTTCTTTCCATATCCTACAATTCCACGTTCAAAGAAAAGTATCACTTGAGCTAAACTAAATTTCATTGAGATTTTATCAATTTTTCTTTTTCTTTCCGATCAATGATAACGACTGCGATCATAGAATTCTCTGTATACATTTAGAATTTAATGCTTATGATAATAAAATGTAAAGAGACGGCGCCGCCAAGGAATTGGAGGAATGAGATGCACATGGGTGGTGATGATGATACACCTACTGCCTCTGGGCTTTGGCCACCTCCAGCTGCCTCTGGATTTTTCGTGCCATTATTACTGCAACAACATAGGATCAAAAACCAGCATTATCAATACCAAATTGTTAATCTGAATTCAGTAGACACTACTGATAATCACAATTTAATGCAAGTATAAACCTAATTGACTTTACATGGTGGGTAATGGAGGGCAGAAAGTGATAACATAATTCGCAGATTTACAGGTGAAAGTGCCCGCAAAATCGTCATACACGTAACTATAAGCACGTGGACAAGCATTCTTGAAAAACTCAGAGTAAGAAGATGGTTTGCAGGTATCAGGATTTCCATATGCGCCAGTACAACAATACTGAGGATCACCAAAGGCATCACACGCGCTTTTGCAACCAACATGGCTACCGTCTTGGCTCGTTACTTTTTAGATCATTTGGGCAAACTTCATTCAAATTCACAACACAGCCAGTTGTAGTACAAACCTTCCGGAACCACCAACATCGGCAGATTAAAACCGACTACGAAACTAACATCGTAGAAATCACGCCCCGAAGCTGTGTTTAATGTGAATTCAGCTAGTGTGGTTGGTGGTTTTCCAGGTCGTCCTGAACATCCAACTTTTCCTGAACCACAGTCACCTGATATGCAAGAAAAATTCCCTGTTGAGTTTTGACTGCAATTGGTTCTACCCCAAAACCGACCTGACCATGACGGCGAACGGTTAGAATCCTAGATTCATCTTTCTGTAATGGAAATCCTGTTGTACTAAGAGGAGATATATTAAGAGGAGATGTAGTTGATAGTATTCCTGGCCATATTGTTTGACTACACTTGTTTATCACAGTAAATGTCGTCGACAATACCCTGAAAAGATCATGAACCACAAAATTAAGCATTAAATAAGTTTTTATTAATCAGCCATTTTTTTCAAAAAAATGTCTTATAAAGGTGAAGTAGAGGAAGAAACAGAGGATACGAATACTAACCTGATACATTAAGGATTAACATAAAGGTAACTAAAGCAGCTAAGAGGTTCTCTCGAGCCATTGACTGTGTCAGTTGAGAAATGTGAAAAAACAATGGGATTATGGGAAGAAGAAAGAAGCAAGAGCAGCAGCAGCGCTATGCTTGTATTCAGTTCATGAAGTTAATAAAGCTCCTAAAAAGCTTAGGTGTAATAAGTAGTAACTTTTTTTCGATGCAGTAAGTAATAGTAACTTTGTTTGATAAATTTTTCTTGATTTTCTCCTGGATCCCTTAGTCTTTTCGGTTTTGTTCTAATAGGAAGATGCTACACATCCCCACAATCGTCCCCCAAATTTATCCCCCAATAGATGGTTTCATCTACACCATTGATTCTATTACTTTCTATCTCCATTCCTCCATGAAACAAACAACAGGGGGCCATTTATAAGAAAAAGAACCAATTAAGTGTTTCTGTAATTTTAACTGAAGTTAATCAGGAACCTGCCTTGGTAGGATTCTATGTAGCATAACACCATTTGCACAACCGTTGGCAAGTAAAGAGCTTTTGACGACGACTAGATTTGCATGACTTATCATAATTGCAGCCAAAAAAGAAGAAGAAGAGTGGAATGGATTAATTGAACAAAAATTCTAAACATACGGTGAAAATAACACATCCAATCTTGGTAAAGGGGCGGTAGGAATCGGTAGAGGGGCGGCAACCTAATAAGACAAAAAAGGTCATTAGAAGTAAATTCAACTGCCCCTTATTAAAAAAAAAAATGGAAATGACCAATTAACCCTTATTATTAATAATCAAGATTAGTGTTTGATAATCAAGATTAGTGTTTGATAATCAATTTTCACTTATAATAACTCTAAATTAGATTTTTAGAGTTATAAAAAAATAAAAAATTATGTGATATTTGTGAAACCCTAGATTTTGATTCACTCAACCAAAATGAGTGATTCAAGTGGCAAATTAGAGGTGAGTGATCAAAATTAGTTCCCATTAGCTTTTTGTTGATCAAAATTATCTAAAATATGTAAAAGATCAAATTTTTAAAAAATTTCTCAAGAACATACTATTGGAAATAAGCTAGTTACCAACCGTAATCGGGTTCAATTTGGGGGAAAAACCCAATCGTAATACGATTACGGTTGCTAGAAAATCTTGGATACTTGAACCGTAACTAATTACGGTTCATAAAAAGGAATCGAAACCAACCGTAACTAAACTACGGTTGGTAAGTCATCTATAGTTTCGAACCGTACATCACTACTTCAAAAATTCTTAACATTCGGATGATATACGGTTGGTAACTTTCATTAAGTTACCAACCGAACCTAGGTGCGGCTTGGTAACTAAGGTTTCGTATAAACCGTACCTAAACCTAATTCTCAATTTTTTAAGGTACGGTTCGTATTTGAACTATTACCAACCGTATGTTCTTCAACATATCCAGCTACTGATTGGTAATTGAGTTATTACCAACCGTAACTCGCATAAACCCTAGAAATTTCAATTTCAATTTTCATACAAAACCCTAATTTTTGATACAAAATTAACTTAAATTCAACACGATAAACTAAACCCTAACTGGTTTTTTCCAAACATTTTTCAAATCGCCGATTAATCAAGACGATGAAATTTTCGGTTTTAATGGAGGTTAGATTGATGGAGGAGAAGAGAAGATGAAGAAGAAGATGAAAAAATCATTTGATTTTTTTTGATTCATTAGGTTAAAAAAATTGATTTGATTTTGGTTGATTTAAGGTGAAAGGGTAATCTAGTCAATCTACATCCCTATAGACACCCCCAACCAATAAGAGGGACATTGCTATCACACTTGCCGCCCTCTCTACCAATTCATGCCGCCCTTTACCAAGATTGGAAAATAAACACATGGTCTCACAGTTTTAATGGTGGGGCCCAAAAGTGGGCCCCTGCTTTTCCCTCCATTGGGCAGGGTTTTATTTCGTACAGAAGCGCTGTTAATGGAAAAGGCAAATGAACTTCTTGTAGCTAGCTAGGTATGTCTATTTCTTTGACCCACCAAAGACTTTTCTCAAATTTTCTGTCCATTTGATTTGATTATTATCTATAGAAATTTTGGTCCCTGCTTATATATATATGCACTAGTCAAATTTAGCATGCCACAAAGGACAACCACACAATTATGACCGACTGAATTACATTTGATTATTAATCTAGAAATAAAATGGGTCATTTATCAAAAAAATTTAAAACAAACAAACTGGATAAGAAAAAAATCACGGTGAAATAAGCCAAAATAAAAAAATAACTGAAGATGATTTAAACCTGGATTCATCCCTGGTTTATACTTAAAAATAGTAAGGATGCCACTAGATGCATCTCGCGTAAAATAAAAATAAGAAAAATATTTAAAATGGATAGGATGAAAGTGATTACATCCGCTTTATTTTTAAATTTTTGTCCATTTAAACAATATCTTTTTAATTTTTTTGGTTATTTTAAACAAAGATTTAAAACCTAAATATCTTTTTCACCTGAATTATTGATTTTAGTGCTTTTCACCAATTTTGTGATCTAGAAATTGGGTCTCCACTTGTATATACAGTAGTCAAATTTAGCATACCATATTCCGCATTTGATCCCGCGTGCAATAAGATATGGTTCCCATATATGCCCTTTACCAACCTAGATGGTAGAGAGTTTGATCTCATCCGTTCATTTTTCCAATCGGGACATTGTGCGGGGACTCGACGTCGGTTGGTGTAACACTTCTCCAAATATGACTGAATGAATTACATTCAATTGATCAACCTTATTTTGAAAGAATTAGTTTACAGCTTAGCTTCAACTTTGGTTGTGCACGGATGAAAACTACTACAAAAAAGACTTGTTTCTCTCTTCTACTTTTCGTTTTAGTCCTGTGCAATAAACCTCTCGATTCCATCGCAGCTAATAACATCTCTGCCGGTGAAACTCTAAGCCCTTTTCAGACAATAACATCCAAAGATGGCAGCTTCAAAATGGGTTTATTCACACCAGGTATTTATAATTACTACATTGGTATCTGGTATAGCACTGACAGGGTCTCGGTGCAAACAGTAGTTTGGGTGGCTAATAGAAATTAAACCCATTAGAGATCCAACATCTTCAGAATTTAAACTCTTAGAAAACGGTAATCTAGTTCTCTACGACGCATCCAAATCCTTAATCTGGTCTACTAGTTCAGATTCAAGTACTTCAAATACAACTGAAGCAGTTTTAGGTGATGATGGGAACCTTGTTATCAGAGATAAGTCTAATCCATCTGTTGTGTATTGGCAGAGTTTTGATCATCCAACTCATACTTGGTTACCTGGTGGTAAAATAGGATCAATAAGAAAACTAATGAAACTCAAATACTTACTTCATGGAGAAATCCATATGATCCAGCTCCGGGAATTTTCAACCTGGAATTCGATCCAACTGGAATCAGTCAGTATCTTATAAAATGGAACAAGTCCAAAGTGTATTTTACAAGTGGGGAATGGAGTGAACGAGCACAAAACTTTCCTTCAGTTCCAGAGATGGGATCAAATGAAATTTACAATTTTAGCTACATTTCAAATGAAGATGAGAGTTACTTTACTTATAATCTTATTAATAGTTCAATGCTTGCGAGATTTGTATTGGACGTGTCTGGCCAAATCAAGCATTATACTTTGAGGAATTTGATTTGGTCTCAACCGACGCAATTTTTTGTGATGTTTATGGTATCTGTGGACCTTTTGGCAACTGTAACCAGGATACTCCAGAAGTGTGAGTGTTTGCCCGGATTCGCTGAACGATATCCTTCAGATTGGAATCTTACAGATTCAACTGGTGGGTGTCATAGGAATAGATCTTTGCAATGTGGGCATAACAGTCGTTTTTCACCAATTCCAACCTCGAATTTGCCTGATGACCCACGGTCTCTAGAGAGTCAATACAGTGGAAAATTGCAAATCAGCTTGCCGGAAAACATGTTCTTGCTATGCTTATGCTTTCGAGAACCCTAGTTGTCAATTATGGGAGGGAGATATGTTAAATACCAGGCAACAATCAGATGTTATAGCAGGGAATCTCTATCTCAGACTTGTAGATTCCGAAGTTCAAACTGAAGGTAAGTTAATGTGTTCTATTAATATGATACCTGATCAAATATCCCATATTCAGGGAGCTGATTATAACAACTGACATCATCATCTAGAGTTTTTTTTTTTTTTTTTTGATCAAACAGCTGGGGTCTAGTGTTTGTTTCCTTTACTTTGTCCTCGTACAACTTTGTGCTTAATTTTTCAGATTTTACAGTCGGAACCAGAAAGGTGGTAATTTGGAAGATCATTGTACCTGTAATAATCTCTTTGGTTGCAATTACAATGGGCGCATTAGGATACATGTATCTGTGCAAAAGAAATAAGGCTGATGAAAGAGGTAAATACCTTGTCCTTTATTTTGGATGGGGATATTGCAAAAGCAGGATAAGTCTGCTAATCCAATTTCACCAATGATTCAAGGTAGTTGTTTATATGAGTTATGGTGATTAATCGTCTCTTCATTTTCCTCCCTTGTTCATGAATACTTAGGAAGATTAAATGGACTCCAAGGGTGTTAACAAATTTGTTGAAAACCAAGGCAACCTACAACGATACTCCAAATACACACATGCTTAATGATTTTAAAACTGAAGGAGAAGAACAGGAATTACAAATATTTAACCTTGCTTGTTTAGTCGTTGCCACAAACAACTTCTGCTTGAATAATAAATTGGGACAAGGGGTTTTGGGCCAGTTTATAAGGTATCTTTGCATATGTTTTTCATATTTATCATGGTGAACTTATTCGCACCTTTCTTTTACCAGAATCTTAATCTTAATATGTGCATTTGAGTGGTTTCTAGGGTAAATTACAAAATGGGCAGCAAATAGCAGTGAAAAGACTGTCTAAAAGCTCTGGACAGGGTATTGAAGAGTTCAAAAATGAGGTTTTATTGATCTCCAAACTGCAACATCGCAACCTTGGTGAAGCTACTTGGTTGCTGCATCGAAGGAGAAGAGAACATGTTAATATATGAGTACATGCCCAACAGAAGCCTTGATGCATTTCTATTCGGTTTGTTTCTTTTATCAAATGAAATATAAATACATGAATCCTTCTTCAAGTCTGGCCTTGCATGTTTAACATTTTCAAATTTTCTATTTCTCACCACATCTGCCACCACAACTAATTCAAGGATTCTGTGCGATGGCAGATCCAGGGAACAAAGCATGCCTTGATTGGGATAAACGGTTTAGTATTATTGGAGGGATTGCTCAGGGCTTCTTTACCTTCATCGTGATTCTCGATTAAGAGTTATTCATAGAGATCTCAAAGTCAGTAATATCCTATTGGATGAAGAAATGATCCCAAAAATTTCAGACTTTGGAATGGCACGAATATTCGGCGGGAACCAAACTACGGATAATACTATCCGAGTAGTTGGTACAATGTGAGCACCATGTTTTCCTTATCATCCTTTTAAATATCCGTAAGTTATCTAGTCGTCTACTATAAAACTCTTCTTTGCAAACAAATGCAGGGGTTATATGGCTCCGGAGTATATGGTTGGAGGGACATTTTCGGAGAAGTCTGATGTTTTTAGTTTTGGAGTGCTAGTACTAGAAGTTGTGAGCGGGAAGAGAAATAACAGCTTCTACAATCCCGAACAGCCTTTAAATCTTCTACTTCATGTAAGTGCTAAATAACCATTAATTTCTCGGTGTTAATGAACTTATATGTTTTGACATTTTTGTTTCAGGCTTGGAGACTTTGGAATGAAGGCAAATGGTCAGAGATTGTCGATAAGGATTTAGGTGATCTGTATTCTCCATCTGAAGTGATGAAATGCATACACATTGGGCTGTTATGTTGTCAGAACAGAGTTGTAGATAGGCCAACCATGGCTGAAGTGGATTTCATGCTTAACTATGAAACTGATCGTCCATCTCCGAAAGAACCTCCCTATAGTTTCCCAGCATCATCAGATGAGCCTGGTATTCCACCAATTCAGTGCTCAAATAACAATGTCACCTTGACCACGGTTAAAGGCCGATAGCAGCGTATTTCATGCTGCTTATTTTCAGATGAGACAAATGCGTACAATTTATAGATAATGCAATTTTGGCTGCTTTAACATCCGTTAATGCTTCTTATATCACCTCACATTTTATTTTGTTTTGAAGATTATAACTAGAAACCTATTATAGGGGCTCCAAACATTTGGTTTTGAGGGCTCATAAGATGACAAAATCGGGTTATGAAATAGTAATCAACAAAACCCATATCTAACTATTTTTTGTAATGGCTAAAATACCCTCCATGAATTATAAAATTAAATTTATTATATTTTCTTTTCTCTTTTCATTCATAAATCATGATGAAGATGATGATCATATATAAAAAAACTAAATCTATTGTCTTCTCATTCTCTTTTCATTCATAAATCATGATGAAGATGATGATCATAAAAAAAAAAAAAAAACTATTATTTTTCTTTCTCTCTTCTTCTTTTCCGTCGTGATGAAGATGACGATCATAAAAAGAAAAACCAAAAAACCCATCACTTATTTTTGCAAAAACAAGATCTTTTGTCTACGGTTTGGGAAAATTCATACTTCCCAACCGTAGACAGCTTTAGTCTACTTCGTTGGGAAAATTCATATTTCCCATCAGAATGTCTACTGGTGGAAAATTCATACTTCCCAACCGAGATAGTTCAGTCTACGGTTGGGAAAATTCATATTTCCCACCGTAGGCGATTCAAAATGTTTTTCAAAACCTAATTCGATCGATTCCGCTTATCCATGCATTGAAACCAATTAAATTAGATGGGTTTTTGATTTTTACCTTATTGAAGTCATTGCGGGTGGATTAAATGGTGTAAATCGATAATGAATTATTTTGAGAATTGACGATTAATCGAAGAAATAAGCGATGGAGGTGATGGGGAAGAAGAAAATGGAAGAATTAAAGGAGAGGAATGAAAACAAATTAGTTTTAGATTTTTCAATATTTAATAGGTAAGGGTATTTTATTATTTTTCTTATGAATTAGATCCCCTTATTTTCATTGTAAGATATTTGAATCTTTAGGAGCCCTCAAAACTCTTTTCTTGGAGCCCCTGTAATAGGTTTCTATAACTATTGTTACAGATACATAATCTATGGTGGGAGAAACCCTCACCACTTCAAAACTCTACCAAGAATCCAAAATAACAAAATAAATGAAGACGATCATCCATTTGAATTTAGTTCCACAAAATAAGAAAAAATACCGTATCACTTCTAAATTAATTTATCTGGCATCTAAATTAAATTAAATGAACTCTTTCTGTACAGATTGAGAATTCAATGCATGTGATGTTACATCCATCAACCATCCGCAATTACACACCTTGACCACATAAAATTTCAAAGTCGCCAATTTTGACAATTTCGTCACTCTAGTGCCCAACTCATGGGGTCTACACGGAACGTCTGGTTTGTGTTTGTGGAAAAAAAGGCAGCCATGAGAACAGAACATTTTTTCTGGCTCTTTTGTTTTGTCTTTCCGCCAAGGGTCATGAAGATTTGCTATCCATTCAAAAGGTCAATTAATCAAAAATGACCTCCAAATTAAATAGCAGATGATGATAATAAAAAGAAAAGAGAGATGGCACCGGAAAGCAATTGCCAGCATGAGGCACCCATGGATGAGGATGATGATGCACCTACTGCATCTGGGTTTTGGCCACCCCCGGCAGGCTCCGGATTTTTGGTGTCATTTTTACTGCAGCAACATAGAAAAACATTTATCAATACCAAATTATATATTATTACCGTTAATTGTAAATTCAACCTCTTAAATTTTTAATGCAAGTGTAAACCTAGTTGCATTACCTGGTGGGGCAGAAAGTGATAACATAATTTGACGAAGTACACGTGAAAGTGCTGGTTTCATGATCCTGAGCGTAACTATAAGCACGAGGACAACCATTCTTGAAGAATTCAGAGTAAGAAGATGGTTTTGCATGCAGTGCGA
The DNA here is from genome assembly GCA_023531295.1 of Papaver armeniacum. Lineage (NCBI taxonomy): Eukaryota > Viridiplantae > Streptophyta > Magnoliopsida > Ranunculales > Papaveraceae > Papaver > Papaver armeniacum. Next base: position 47,070 of record JAJJWW010003837.1, on the reverse strand, counting down.
TTTGCATATGCACCGGTGCAACAATACTGTGGCTCGCTGAAGGCTCCACACGCGCTATTGCAGCCAACACGGTTACCATCTCGGTCCGTTACTTTTAAATCATTCAGGCAAACATCATTCAAATTCACAGCACAACCAGTTGCACTGCAGTTCCCACTTGTTCCACCTTCTGGAACCACCAACATTGGCAGATTAAAACCGTCAGCCAAACTGACATCGTAGTAATCAATCCCAAGATCACCGAAGGTTAATGCGAATTCAGCTAGTGTAGCCGGTGGTTTTGCATCTCCTCCAGAACATGCTACTTTTCCTGAACCACAATCACCTGTTATGCAAGAAAAGTTCCCTCTAGAGTCTTGAGTGCAATGAGTTCTACCCCACAACCGTCCCCACCATGACTTTGGAACGGTTTACAATTCTAGATTCATTTTTCTGTAATGCGAACCCTGTTGTGTTAAGAGGAGGAGATATTCGTGACCTTGATAGCATTCCTGGCCATATTGTTTCACTACACTTGTTTATCACAGTAAATGTGATCGGTAATACCCCTTAGAAGATCATAACAACAAAATTTAATAGCAGATAAGTTTTTATCGTTCAATCAAAAAATTTCTATCAAAAAAGTATGTCTTAATAAGGTGAAGCATAGGAAGAAACAGAGGATATGAATTCTGACCTGAGGCATTAAGGATCAACAGAAAGGAAATTAAAGCAGCTAGGAGGTTCCCTCGAGCCATTAACTCAGATGAGCTTTTGGATCCGTAACAAATTAAAGTTCTAGAGATTACAAGAATCACAGATGACAGATCTGTTATAAAATCTCAAAGAACATAGGAACATATGATTTATGAAAGATAGGTATGAGTAGATTGATGATCCAAAATCTTCATTGCGACTAGTACACAAACAAAAATTTCTGCTCTTCTTCTTCTTGTTCTTAATTTTGAACCAAAGTTTTTTTCTACTGCCGACTAGATTGTAGTAAAGAGTTTGCTGGATTATGAGTGGGAATGAATCAGCTGGATTTACAAAACGGTCCTTCAGTTTGTTTGGACCTTTATTTTTTTTTTTTGACTTTTTCTGACACGATATTACTTGCCAAAATTACGAGAAACTAGGTGGTGCACCCGTGCTCTACAGCACGGGATCAAATTCATCATTCCAAATTAAAATTACAAAAGTCCATAAAAACCAAGGTGACCAAACTTGTGGTACAAAACCCCACTTAAATGTTGGGATCCATTAAAACTCCATCTTAAACAAATTTGATAAAAAAACCCCAAATTTTTAAAACTTGATACAAAAACCCCAAATTTCAAAATTGGTTTCATCAAATTTTATGATGAAACCAAAATTTGTATCATCAAATTTTATGATGAAACCAAATTTTGGTTTCATCAACATGAAGTTATTTTTTGTTTTGTTGGGGTTTTTGTGTTAGTTTTTTGTTTTGATGGGTTTTTGTGGATGGATAGTGATACCTTTGGGATTATAACTCGCGACCCGTTAAAATTAAGTGGCAGTAATTAACATTAGGATCAAACTAATTTTCAATGCTCCCATGTCCATTTACTTTTTTGAGCTTGGAATAACAGTTTCAGCTTTCAACTGTTTAAGCCATGACCTTGCAAGGGGTTTTACTTTTAAGAACTAAAGAGTTGGCACGTTTTAGATAGAAGTTATATGAATGCACAAATAAAGAGTTTCGTAAGTTATGATATTGTAAGTGGTTACAGTGCAATAAATATAGTACTGCAAATGTGGGATTATTAGAGGCTTAAATTGACTTTAAGCACAGATGGGAAGAGAAAAGGGCCTCCCATTGGTCATACCGAGCAAAATGAACTTGGCAGAGACCTGACCTGTATATGCCATATATGAAACCTCTAGTCTAGATACACATATTGCTTGATGTACTGTAAAAATATGGTTCATAGTAATGCTTGACGCGCGTCGCACCATATTGATATGCACAAAGCAATTGCTATTATAAATGTGTCATATATACTTGGATTGACGTGATCACTATTAAACATACGTAATATATTATTATTCACAATGTTGGGTAAACCAATACACATTTTGTTAGAACTACCAATTCATGCTATGATCAATTATATAAGTTTGCATTAACTTACGCAGTATAAAACCATCAGTTCATAACCTAGAAGTATCTGGATGACCATTTTCTAACTAATCTAGTTTAGTATTTATACATCTAACCTCAGAGATGTTTCCAAAGAAGACATATAGAGATTGGCTCGTATAATATAAATTCATAATAAGTTTTCCACCATAGCTAGCTAATTCCCGGGATTTCTGTACCGATGGCAGACCAAGGAAAAAGCAGGACTAGATTGGGCTACACGTTCAATATTATTGGAGGGATTACTCGTGGCCTTCTTTACCTTCATCGCGATTCTCGATTAAGAATTATTCATAGAGATCTCAAAGTCAATAACATTCTACTGGATGAAGACATGATCCCAAAATTTGAGACTTTGGAATGGCACAAATACTTGGGGGAACCAAGCATAGATAGCACTGGGGCTTCGGCTCGTTGGTACAATGAGCATCATGTTTCGTAATGATAGTCTTAAATTTTGATAGCTCATCCGGTCATCTTCTAACGAGGTTTTATCGAAACAATAGCAGTGGTTATATGTCTACAGAGTATGTGATCGAAGGGACATTCTCGGAGAAGTCTGACGTCTTTAGTTTTGGAGTGTTAGTACTAGAAGTTGTGAGAGGTAAGAGAAATAACAACTTTCATAATCCAGAACAATCTTTGAATCTTCTACTTCATGTAAGTATGGACATGCATAAATTCCCTCAGTACATAAACTTATATTGAAACTATTGCAAGAACGAGAATCTATAGCAGTTATATCCCAGCCAAATTTTAACTAAAGTGTGATTGCGAAGGTCATCGCAGATGCTAGAGAAGTGATGTAGCGAATGACGTCGAAGCTTAGTCATAAGGAAAGTATGAAGATTCTGCAACCACATATTGGCGCTAGAAACAGGGATTACTACAATTGGTTGTGGAAAATATTGGTTGTAGGTTTTAAGAGATTAGTGAAGAATTTGTGAAATTAGTTAGAGAGATCCCTAAAATTGAAAAGATGGTAGGAGAAGATAAGAATTGAGGGAAGGAGGAGAAAGGAAATGGGAAAATCCTCTTAGGATGGGAACAAGGAATGGAGGAGAAGAACAGATTCAACTCTGTTAGAATACGGGCATCCAACTCAAAACCAATTGGCAATGAGTGGAGAGGCCCTAAGGGATTATAAATCGCAGGATCATAGATGCCCAGGACAATGTGGGACTAATAATCTCAGCGCCCCCTCACGTGTAGTCTCGTTGGGTCTAACACGTGGACAGTTAAATCGGGTGATTGCGGAGTAAAGGCGCGGTCAAATGACTCGTCATAAATAGCCTGCTCCGATACCATGTTAGAATCGGGCATCCAACTCAAAACCAATTGGCAATGAGTGGAGAGGCCCTAAGGGATTATAAACCGCGGGATCATAGATGCCTGCACAATGTGGGACTAATAATCTCAACAAACTCCCAATTACAAGATGGGAAACATTGATTATGATAGAGTCGGTGTACACACTCGCATAAGAAATAGAAGAAATACGCCAGTTGAGGCGAGTAATCAAGATGAGCAACGTCATGGACGAAGTAATCAAGATGGCAAAGAAAACCGGGAGGAAGGAAGAAGGATGTTATATGGAAGGGAAATACAAAGGAATCAACAAACAATGGAGGATGAGATTGAGAGGAGAAATGCCAGAACAAACACGTATAGCTTGCAAAAGAGAAAGAAGAAAGGGAAGAAATTGAAGAACAAGAGTTTGGAGGCTATACATTAAAACAATCATGATAACCAAGAAAGGAGGCGCGAACGGATTCACAACAACGATAATATTAATGAACAAACGAACGCGAGAGGAGAAGATCAAAGACGTAACCATGTGCGGATACATGAAAGGGGTGAAAGAGAAGATCGCGAGGCGGCGGCGAAGAGGATGAAGAGGAAATACAAATCTCGCAAGGAAAGATAGACATGAACATAGAAGAAGAGAATCAAGATTAAAGAGACCAATGGACCAAGGTCGGTATGAATGAACAAATTTTAAGAGAATTGGCGAGAGATGAGGGGTTTGCTCGATTAATAGAAGAGAAGGAGGTAGAAGACAACTGGACGAAGAACAGAGGAAGGCTGCGAAGACACCGTTTACACAAGAATTACGGTTAAGGGGAATACGCCAAAATCTGACTTACTGCATTAACCGGAAGATCTTCGATGGACAACTTGATGTTCAACATATCAAAGCTTCACGTGGAGGTGCATGTTTGCAATGGGAGAATCATGATGATGAGTGCCAAATAGTGCATATTTATACACCTTTTTATTGGCATTTTACTCATCTTTTTGTGCTCAAGAATCGAGATATTATCCCATATTCTCAGGTTTTATTTGTTTTCAAGAATAAATATTTGTATTAATTAATTTTGTGTTTTTAGGTAATAAATAAAGCTCGGAGAATGCGAGGGAGCCAAAGGAGCGAGGAATTGAGACAAGCGCCCATGGAGCGAGAAAGCGAAAGCCGCCGCGCTCGGGGATAAACCATTTACAAGACATGGACCCAAGATACCCAAGATCCTACCCATGGCCCCAGATCCAGTCCATCTTTCCACGAGCCGTGCGATCTCCCACTGCATCCAACGCTCGCTGCAGCCATCCCATTTCACACCGTTGCTCCGCTCAACACCCAAATCACTCCAAGCCTCCCCTGAACCGTTCAGATCTCACTCCCACGCATCCAACGATCGCCTGCTTAACCCCATCAAACCTTTGATACACCCGCTTCACAACACACTCCCTATATAACCTCCCATCTACCGACACCTTCTTCTTCTCTCTTTCTTTTTCTCTTTCCCTTACAGACCATGGCGGAGCTCTGCTCTCCCACCACATCCTTCTCCAGGCCATGGCGGGCGTCTCCATCTCCTGCCACAATCTGGCTACGCCTCGGCCAACACCAAAGACCAAGCCACCTCTAGTTTTCTCTCTCCCACCATGCTTCTCCACTTCAAGCCGAGCTCGAGATAGATAAAACTAGGGCTTCGAATCTGATGGAGAAAACATCAATCAGAGCGCAGAGAAAGAGGAGGAACACACGATTCGAGTATGGGTGAGATTGGTCGATTTATTTTGTGTTTATTTTCGATCTGTGAAGAATTAGGTTTGGGTAGTTTTGAGATGGGTTGCATGTATAAATAGAGGGAACCTGTGGGTGTTTGATAGTCACGCCTGGATTAGCCAATCACAGTCAATTAGGATTAATTTTGTAGTTTGTTTGTTTTATCATGTTCTAATTTGGTTGCAAGGGTTTCAATGAAACCCTAATTTCTAATTAATGTTTAAAAGCGTGTTAAGTGGTTCTTGAATGCTTAATTGACAAGATAGCTTCAATTTTTAACATCTCAATCCTTTCTCCCTGCTTTGCATGCCAACGCCATGGATGCGAGGTGTAGTTAGGATTCATCTTGAGTTGAGAATGTTTCAGCTCTTGCTTCTATTTTTTATCATGATTCTCTTGACTGGTTGTTCTTTATTAGACAACCATACTCTGCAAATCGATAACTCGGTGATAATTGAGCTTTATATGGAGAAACTCTTAGATAAGTGGTAGCCCAGTGACAAGCTTCACTTGTCCCTGTATGGAACCAGAACTCAAACTAGTTTAGCACACAATAGGGGTCAGAGGTGGATTTGCAAACCTTAGCACTCTTTACACTATCTGTTACCTTAGTTAGAGTCACTTCAGTTCATAACTTAGCCGTATCGGCAACAAAACATCTATGTTACACATTGTCACTTGTTACTTGCTAGGAAACTCAGTTTAGAAGCCTTTGATCATTATAAGAGCACCACAAGTCCTTGTGGGATCGACCCGTGCCGTCTCCGATAGGCGCTGCACTTCAAGTGGTATAACCCGTAGGACAATTTATTTACCCATCTTCCAGGCCTACCACATGACGCTGTGTTGTGTAAATACTTTGCATCAAGCTTAACATGAGAGGCGTTAAAATAGTTTGAAGGATTTCCAAGGATACCATAGCGTCTTTTAATCAGTTACAAACGGTGTTCTTAGGAGCTTACATAAGTAACAATTCATTTAACGTCCTAGCATTGAAGATGTATTTGGATTGAAACAAAGAATTGGCGAAAGTTTGAAGCATTTAACTATGAGGTGGAGAACAATGTGTAGTAACATGGCAGGCCATGTGGATGAAAGATACCCACTCATTTTATCATTCATTAATGCAATGTTCGCAACAAATTTGTTGTATGTTCAAAATATTTAGGACCAAGAGGAATATATTGCTCTTGAGGAGAGACAAAATGAGATGGAGTCATACCCGGTCGCGAATACAAGCTCAACAATTGCTGAACGCAAGTTTATTTTCCAGGATTAACAAACACAAGTGGCGATCGGGTTATAAGATTTGCAAAAAGAAAGGAAAATCGAAGTTCAACAAAAGTTATTGCGATGGGAAGTCGAGATCAAGAAGAGTTCGATAAAGAGAGGAGATTCTATAATCGCGAGGAAATAACAAGATTCGGAGACTTGATCAACCTCGGGAAACTTATGGAGGAAAGAAGAATAACTATCAAAAGGACAAGGATCTAACAGGGTAGTATGGGAAGAAATAATAATGCCGCCTTTAAATACTAGTGTAGAAAAGATATAGGAAGTCATAATCTTGATGGAAAATATCCCATCACCTTGGAACATAGGAAGGGAGCCACCACCGAAATACAGAACTCATGAATTCTGTTCATATCATAATTTTCATGGGAATTCCACAAATGATTGCAGAATCATAAAGAGAATTATCCCGAGAATGATAGACCAAGGCAAAGCCGAACCATTTTCGATAAAACAACATAACCTTTGTCATTACCACCACGAAGATCGCGGAGAAAATGCGTGAAAAGAGAAGATACATTTTTAATGAAGTCGAGTCAAAAAGAAAAAAACTTATTCTCAATTATAGTACATTCATACAAAACAATAGAAGATTTTCATGATAATGTTACCAGCAGAGTGTTTGCAAGAGATGTTGACAGTAAATAAATTATGAATATTGTGAAAGTCTCGCCACTAAAAGATTGGCAGAAACAACCTATTTCCTTTACAGATGAAGAAATCCCCCGAAGGAGGAGAAATGCATGATAATCCTTTAGTGGTAAAGTTAGATATTAACCCAAACCAAAAGAAGATGAAGATGATAAAGTCAAGATTAAGTAGGCGATCAATAGAATATTGATTGATCTTTGGAAGTTCTCAGAGATTTTCTATTTTACCATACTTACAAAACTATGGGGGAAAAGATGAAGATTTGATACCTTGACTTATAAGATTTATGGTTTTAATGGTCTGCCAGAACAAGCCCAAGGAGAGATTACCATGCGAATTCCTTTGAAGGGATTATCTTCAGAAATTCATTACGTTGTTGATGTAAAGTCACCATATAATGCATTGATTGGTCGACCTTGGCTGCATGGGATTCTCGAGTAAACTTCGACCTTCCACCAATGCATTAAGTTTCCTTATCCTAGTGGTGTTGGAATTATAAGAGGAGATTGGGTTGAAAGGAGAAAATTTCATGCAATCGATGTAGAAAAATGTGAAGAGAGAGTAAATAAAAGATCAACTAAAAGCGCAATGTCGAGAAAAGCAAAGAGGAACTATTAATGGTAGACGCGGTGGAACATGGAAGAGAAGGGATTTCCTTGAAAGCAATGGTTGCCTGAAAATGAGCATCAGCGTGAATATTTCAAAGAAGAGGTGGTATTACTTTCACATCCCATCTTTCAAAAATAATGGAAGTGAAGATGCGAATAGATGGGAAGATCCATACACAATAACAAATATGCTTGGAGAAGGAAAATATGAACTAGAAGAAGTGAAAACTGCAGTATATGATGAAAAATATCTGCGAAGTATGGCACGATGGTGACGACCCAAAACAAATAGAGGATGTCGTACGAGAATAAGATCATCAATAGTGTGCGGGGAACTTAAGAAGCACAAGCACAAGGGGATAAAAGTAAGAGGCTTAAAATGTGAGATGAGAATGAAATTGATGAAGTTGAGCGAAGAAGAAAGCAAAATTGAACGCAAAGATGTATTCATGAAAAAAAAAAAAAAAAAAAAAAAAAAACGAAAATTTTTGTGTAAGAATGAAGACTGCGTTAATTTCGCAGACGTTATATTCAAAAGAATGAAAAATCGATAGTTCGTGAGAATTGTGAACTACGAGAGAAGAAAATAAAAGAAAATACGAGAATAAACAAAAAAGATAGAGGCACCCAACTTTGGCGTACACCCTGGATTCGCGAATAAAATTCAAAGAGGAAAATATTAGACCTAAAGTACGTCATTGAAGGGAGACCTATTACATGGTTCAGGAAAGGTTACACCACACCAGACACAGGTCATGGAAACTTGGGTTTTTAAATACATCCGGAGAGGCGCCTTGGATTTTGACAAGCTTATGACTTATGTTGGGCGACTAAGTTAAGAAGGTATCTCTTAAGGTACGAAACTTGATCAAGGCGTCGAGGTACGGTTGAGCCAAGAGTGCAGGGGAGTTTGAGCGTCTCGTCCATTCTTGGCAGAGTCTTGGCGATGATGCACTCGGCCGAAGAAAACTCCACTTAGGGTGTAGTCTCGTAACCATAAGCCATATAGGTAAAAGGGATAAGAGGATACGAAAACAACCTGGTTGTTGTTAGGATCGGATGGGAGGAGACAACCTTGTATGGTAGAGGTACGTCTCCTTGAAGGGGCAGCCGGGGGATGATAAGGCGGCACCCTCCATTAGGGAGCCGATAAAGTGTCAAACAGGGCGCAAATGTCATGAGGCTTTTTTACTCATGGGAGTATTAAGGCTTGTCATATTTGTGCAAACGATCTGCTTGCAGGGCAAAAATACTAGAGAAAGATAAGGCGAGGTCAATGGGTTAGTGCACGAAAGTGTAAAGACGTCCTGCGATTTAGTCGCAAGACGACAATGTCTTGGGGATTTACGTTAGCAAGAACATTTAGGCATGTCATATTGTCGCATGAAAAATATCCTCTTGAGAAAAGAAAATGATAAGGCAAGATCAATGGGTCAATACATGAAAATGTAAAGGCGTCCTGCCCGATTTTGTCGCAAATATAAAGTATGGCAAAATAAGACCTTCACTTGGGAAGGTAAAATAAGACCACACAGGAGAATAATATTGAAAAGAATTTTGGAAAATCCCAAGCTACATATGATAGCGAATTTATCATAGCGAGATTTAGAGAAAATACAAATAGAACAACGAAAATGACGTAAAGAATATTGTACACAATTGTGGCATGATTAATCTCTCATTTGAAAACAAATAACGAGGCAAGTATGGGAATGCTTAACAGAGACGGATGTTATTTGCTTCCACATGATAGATTAACGCATATATGTTAATTATATATTACTAATCTTTGATTGTTGTTGCGAACAAGGACTGATTTTCTAATATATGCAGGTAAAACAAGAAGAATAGAGCTTATATTAAGAAATTTTGGAAATCGGAGGAGATCGCGATGTGACATTTACATAAAGATCAAAGAATAAAAGATATACAAGTGTCACAAAAGGCGAAAAGTTAATGAAGAAAAGGGAATTATTTCTTGCTCGATTATTCTTCTTCCTCATCAAGGTCATCTTCAACTTCTTCTTCTTCTTCTTCTTCTTCTTCTTCTTCTTCTTCTTCTTCTTCTTCACTATCGTCACTATCCGAAATCTCTGAAATGATGAATTCGAAGGAATTTCATCTAAGAGGCAGATACATAGAGTGGGAAATGAGGTTATCATCAGAGACCTTCATGATAGTTTGATTTGAAATTTAAGAATGTCATTTTGGAAGTTGGTAACATGAGCTTCAATTTGGTTCTTGAGCCGATGGTATTTATCATTGCGGTAGACAAATTTTTCATGAGTTCCGTCTTTTTGCTTCAAGAGATTTAGTATGAGTCTCCACCTTCATTCTTTTGCAAAAGTCCTTCCACCTCTGCTGAATAAACAATAACATATCAATAACTCAAGCAAAGTTTACAAGAAGAAGAATAACCAAAGAAGAAAGTAAAATTAACAACCTTCTCTTGTTAGAGATCATATCTTTAGTCAGGATGAATGATCAGCAGATAGACTAACGTTTACACCTAAGTTATTTACGGGCATCATCTAAGATTTTCGCATTGGCCTTCGTCATCATTAGTTATAAGAAGACATTTGGTTTTCTTTCAAAAATGGTATTCGATGGTTAACTTCATCTCTGTTCAAGTTGGATTTCGAGAAGAGTTTTATGAAATCTTTCTAAAGCTTGAGCACCTTGACTAGTTATGCGATCTTTATCATCTATAAGATCACTGATCTTAGCCCTCAACTTGTTAATTTCATCTTTGAATTAAGGTAGCGGCGTTTTAAATCGTGAGCTATTTTCAAACCGCTACATGGTCAATTTCTAAGAGATGGAATTTAGATGCAAGTTCATTCAAGGAAAGAGAATTTTTATCATTAGTATAGTTTGTTTTAAAGAAGTATTAAGACGTTCGAGAAGATAATCATCATCCATAGATTGAGGAAAAGTGCGAAGAAAGGTGGCTTCATCAGAAAGACCGTAAATGTCAACAAAAATGATTAATCAAATAAGGGAAAACTATGGAAGATGATTAGAAGAGAAGAAGAAATGCTACTTATCATAAAGTTGGTCATTCGCTTGTTGAAGTTACGGATATTTTATTACGCAGGTGGAGGAATCTACTTAACCTGTTTGTTCTTCTTGCAAGTTCAACATCTCGGCTTCTAGTTCTTTATTTTTTTTTGATTCCCTACCATCTTATTAAGCTTGGAGTTTTTCCTAACTAAGTCAGAGGCAACTGCATAAGAAGCCTTCCCAGCCTGCGAAAGAATAAAGGAAAAATCAAAGTAAGATATAAATTCTGAATTATAGTTAACAATGAGCTATAGAAATGAAGATTTACTAGAATACCAAGTGAGAGTTTAAGAAACTTGGAGGGACAGATCTAGAAACACCATGAAGGGATGGATTATCATCTAAAAAAAGGCATCACCCAGTTTGTTCGCGAGCTCCCAGAGCAAGTGTTGGTTAAAGTAATGTTGTTTATCCCTTGTAGAGAATTAGAGAATATGTCGAAAGTTGCGCCATAGATGATTCATGGGAAGAACTTTCATTTGCAAAAGAAGTCTCAGGTTCTTCATCCATACTTTCATCTGATTGAATATTTGAAGGAGAGGGAGAACAAAATCTTCGTTTCTTTGAAGATGGAGCAGTTGATTGCTTCTTGCGAGGAATACCTTTATTCTTACCTATAATCTTCGCAACCTTGGTAGGTTCTTCAACACGGAAAGCATCAATTTCAACTGCGAACACGCATGAAGGTAAGAAATAGAGGCAGCAATATTGTTATAATAACGCAAAGAGTATTTCTTACTTCATCAGTGATCGCATCAGTAATATTTCGTTAGCTTGCTTTCCGAGTTTTCTTGTAATATTTAAGAAACCTTCGCAATCTAATAATTTCGCAAGATAAGAAAGAATGAGATATGAGTAAATGGAGAATCACATATTGAGTGTGAGAATTTTCTGCTTGAGATTTTTGCAAGTTTGGAGCGTACCTCTTGCTTTCTTTTCGGGCCACTTAAATACCAAAGCGATAGGCGGCGAGATTTTCCCGGAAGAATGTTAGAGCCGGAGATGTAAGGTCCCTTGAGTTAAGGAAAGACGCACCATTTGTCATCTTTTGATTGGCGTGGAGTTTTGTTAGTGCCAGAATGCCAATCAATATCTTGCATTAGCATCTTTTCGATGGAAACATTTTCTTTCTTTTTTAAACGAACACCCCAGCGACTATTTTCTTTCTTCATAGTGATTACTTCGTAATTCTCAAAGAAATATATTTCTCGGGGATAATTTCTAAGTCAGCGAATTTAGGATCTCTAACTAAATTGAAGGCCATAGCTTTAAAGTTTGCTGGAGTTTTGGTAGAGTTTCCAAAGAATCACTATTCTTGAATCTTTTCTTTTTTAGCTTGAGCGTATATTTCCATAATCTTCGACAAAATACTAGATGATAAGATTAACACAAAATTGGTTAAAAAGACCAAAATCAACAATTTAAGGTGAAAAAGACATGTAAAATTTGATACTATTTAAATGGACGAGAATGTAAAAATAAGCCGGATGTAAACGAGTTTCATCCTAGCCCGATTTCAAATACTTTTTCTTATTTTTAATTTCACATGAGGATGTATCCGGTTTCATCCTCACTCTTTTTTAAGATTAAGTCGGGATGAATTGATTTCATTCTTGCTATTTTCTTGGTGTCCATTTCACCCATACTTATTTTTACTCGTCCATTAGAACCATGTTTCATCGATTCATCCTAAATTATCAAGAGACTGGTCGTGCACATTGATCGATCCAAATATGGTTCACGGATAATGCGGGATAACAACTCAATGATACTATTGCGGAGCAACTAGCAGCTAGCAAAGAATGTCACCTTGACCATGGTTGCAGGCCATTACAGTATTTCAAAAGCTGATAGTTATATCAATTGTTCATACTGTTATGAAATATGTAATGAGGGCAGGCCTCAAGGGCTGTGGTTAGGGTACGCTGTTTCAGAATGATGCCCTTATTATTTTAGTTAGAACTCTCATGTCTCTCCGTTCCTCCATAGTCCAAAATTGTCTGTTTAATTTTACATTAAAACTTCAGGAAATGCTAATATTAAGTATACTAGGTGATAATGAAACTTAGAGTCCACTGTCTTTAATAGAAACAAAATTGTAAGAATATTAGTCAGTGACAAGGCATTAAAGTATACTACTAGCTGGTGATAATTACAGCTTAAGTCCACTCTTTAACGTGAGATAACATGTCAATGAAACATAGTTGATCCAAAGTTATTAGATGATGAGGTACGTAGTTGAACAGTTGGATCCAGTTCACGTATTCATCGTAAATTATCAACAAACTGATCGTAAGCATTGATCGATCTAGTACAGTTCTTGCTAGCTAGTATATCACAAAAATACATATACAAGTTCATCCCGATAACTCTGAATCTCTGATACAATTTAGTTGCCAGATTCACATTTTTTCCTATAAAAAAAAAACCCTGGACAATTGTGATTCACATCTGCAGTAACTATTCATGTGTATGATTTAACTGTCGACATTATTGTTGTTGAGATGCAACCTGCAAGTTGGATTAATCAATTTTGATCGATGTAATCACAAATATACTAAAATCAATTCAATAATTAGGTGTCATTGGATGTAAGGAAAGACGAAAACAGTTGACTTCCCCAACAGTTGTGTTGCCAAGATATAAATAAGAACTAGAGCAACAATCTCAGCAAACAAAATACTCAACTCAGCTTGTGTGCTTCTTAATACAATTCAGTCAGATCAAAAAAATCTCAGCAAACAAAATACTCAACAATCTCAGAAGCTGTGCTTCTCTCGCGCACAGCTTGTGTGCTTCTTAATACAATTCCTTTTGATCGATCAAAAAAAAAAATACTCAACTCAGTCAGATCATATGATTCATATCCAATACAAAAACACATCAAACAACAATTTTCGAAGTAAGAAATGAAGAACAGCAGTGTCATGAGTATAGTCTTTTATTGGCTATGAATTTTTGGTCTTTTCAGCTTCGGTTAATGCATGTTCCGATGTCGGGAACCTTGTGGAATAGTATCAGTATTTGATTTTGACTTACGTGCATGCTGTGGTGATGGAAAATTTAGGTGCAACAATTTTCCATCGGGGACGTGTATCAATTGCAATGGTGTGAGTTGTAGAGATAATCCTCAATGCTGTATGTAGTTACTACGGAGGATCATTACTGTCCATGTATAGATCTCTGCTTTTGGGTGTGATATTGGGAATAAATCAATTTGTTTTTATGTATTTCTTGTGTGTCTTGTTCTGCTTCCCTAATAAGATCATTGAGTTGTTGTGATGTACTGGGTACATAATCATGAGCGACCCTTTCTAGTACTTGATCGATCAATGCTCGTCACTTTCTTGGATTGTTTCTTTTATGTGTTTTACTTTGTAAGGTGGTTGTATCTGAGGATTGTAATTTCATTAATAAAAATGTATGATTGATTTTCCATGATGGTCAGAATTGTTGATTTAGATGATTTATAATCAAATTTGAAGGATTATAGGAAACTCATTTTTGGGTATACGAGCAATATGATTAAGTTTTTGCTACAATGTATTAACAATCTACTACTATGGTGTAACATTCATACCGAGCATGATCAGAATGTATAAGTTAACCACGTTTAACTGTGGAGTAATAATAAGTTTAAATAGAAATTTGGGTGATCTGGATTCTCCATCTTGGTAATAATAAGTACTACTACGGTGCACCACCGACAACCCAGTCATTGACGATTTTTCTTTAACTATTCATGTGTAAGATTAAGTGTCGACATTGTGGTGGCAACCTGCCAGGCTGCCAGTTAAATTAATCATCTGAAGTATTGATTGTAGTTTAAATTTTACATGTAGTAATGCCACATGCATTAATTGAAGGCTACATGTACAAGTTGACCACCTAAACAGTACTGTTGCCGAACTATATAAGTAAAAACAATCTCATCAAACAATTTACTCAATCATTTCCAACAAAAAAACATCAAACTACAAGTTTGATAGTAAAAACATGAAATAATCATCTAGTCAAGGTGATAATTAGAGCCAATGGTCATCCTTTAAACCAAATTGACGTATTAAGTATACCTGCTAGGTGATAATTATTAGAGCTAAAGTCCACTCTTTAACGTGAAATAATGTGTGAATGAAACTTGATCCTCAATTACTGAATGAGATTAGACTGACTAGCTAGTAGTAAGAAAATTCATCAATAAATGCATGATTGGTTTTCAGTATAAAATACACTAGTAACAGTGGTCCAAAATAACTTCAACAAAATACTAGATTATTAATAATTAAACATTTGGATCCAGTTCATTAATTCATCGATTCATTCTTAATTATCAAGAAACTGAACGTACACATTGATCGATCCAGTAGGTTCTGGCTAATGCGGGATAATACCTCAATGATACTATTGCGGAGCGCTAGCTGACAATGTCACCTTGACCATGGTTGCAGGCCGATGCGATATTTTAGAAGCTGATAGTTAAAGTTCCACTTCGTAGAGAATCGAGTATCACAGGACAGATCAGGGATTTAACCGCGGTCAACATAGCATTTTCGAATATTTTAATCTGTGACGATGCATTAAAGTATACGAGCTAGGTGATAATTAGAGCTAAAGTCCACTCTTGAACATGAAATAACGCGTTAATGAAGCTTGGTCAAAACTATTGAATGAGATTAATAACGATGAATAAAAACAAAATCGTGCATCCATCATAGTTTTATCACCAAGGATATGATCTGCTTCAAAAATTTCAAAAAAAAAAAAAGAAATCATCATAATCAAGCATTATTCAAGCCAAATCCCAATAGTACTAGAGTGGTTTCATTCATATGACCATGTATACTTCTGGCTGATCGATATTTTTTTGGATTACCTAACTAGCAACAACAAATACTGTAAATGAACAATCTGCCACAGTTTAGTTACTGGATTTTCACATTTTGCCTGAACATCAATTACCAATGCAGTGTATCCTCGACAATTGAGTCATTGACATCTACAATAATTATTCATGCATATTCGTAAGATTAATTACTGTTTGTAATGTCGTTGTCGATAAGATGCAAACTGCAAGTTGGATTATTGAATTTTATTCGAATATATAATCACAAAAATAGTTGAATCAACTTATTGTTGGGCTCAGAACAATAAAATACTCAAAGAATGATGTTAGAAACAAATTTACGAAAAAGCTAAATAAACACTTAATGGGAAACAATAAATGAGGACGATCACGTGATTCAACACGTTGTCCTTAACACGATAGTTCACCCATTACGCCTCAAAATGAGTGATGCTCTATACCCCAGCGTGGTGAAGTCATTATCCAGATAAAGCGTCGTTGCAAGAACCTGTTAGCACTCACGGCATTTACCCACTCTCATTTAACTCAGCGAAGCAATGGCACAAAATGAAAGTAAAAACCACGGAAGGAGAGACACGAGGATAGTAGCTCTTGCGGACACAAGTATATCTACTTAATTTACTCACAATATAGGCAATGTGTGGACTCTTACGATTCATTAAATTCGCCGACATCCTATAAATCTTGAGTATTCAAGTTAAGATACTCCATTACCCTTGTTTTTCTTGAGTCTACAAGAAGAATCGTATGGAGTACGAGCAGACATACAATCGGTGATTGTCTCTTAAGCACAAATTCAACATAATGAGAATGACTAAGACTACAAATGTTTGATTATCTTTAATCCTCATCCCTAAGATTACATCGAAAGGGCCTAAGTCTTTCAAGTCAACGTTCTCATTCATTGCATTTTTGGTGGAATTAATCACATCGTTTTGTATCAAGTATACATATCATCAACATACAAGCATAAATCAAACAGGCATCCTTAACAAGTTACTTATAAACATACTTGTCGATTCATTAACTTAAATCTATTACTCATTAGCATAATATTATCAAATTTTCCATGTCACTATATACGTGCTTATTTGAAAACCAAAAGATTTTATTCAATTCCTGAAACTTTGTCTTCATAACCTTCACTACAAAGTCCTCGGGTTGGACATGTAAATTTCTTTATCTAATTCACCTTGCGGTTTTAGAAAAGTTTTATTATTAACATCAATCGATGTATCTCTCGATATAAACAAGAAGCAATTAACATCTCAACGGGTAATTCTTGTCACAAGTGAATAAATTAAAGAAATCTAAACCTTCTTTTAGTTTATAGCCTTTAGCTACCAACCCTAGCCTTATAAATTCCACAATTTAATCTACCTTACGTTTCCTCCTAAAGACTCATTTACACTCTATGGTCTTATTCCTGGAGGTAAATTAGCAAGCTCCCCAAATCCGGTTCTAACGGACTGAGTCCATTCACTAAATGAAGCTTCTTACCCCGAATGGGGTTTTAAATGTTAGACTTCCTTATGAGTCTGGAGCTCGAGACAAAGCTAGCGTATTAAAATTCGGATCTATAAGAAGTCTCGGTTCTAATCCTTTTACATCTCTTAGGATCAACTTTATCCCATCTTTCTTTGAAGTAAATTAGACTAGTTAAAAAGACATCTAGGGGATCAAAAACACATCTTAAGAGGAAGCAGGTTTCATAAAAAACATGTTCAAAAACCTAATCATCCCTAGACTTCATAAAGGTATTCACACCAATGTCGGAATAATCAAAACTCACAACCAAAAAACTATATACGGCGAGGTACTCTAAACACCCCACACTAGATGTAAGCACAAGAAGGTTGTCTAACTTTCCATAATCATATGGAGTTTTATCTGATCCTTTAAAGGTTAATTTAATCGGATATAGTAGTTTTGAATGTGACCTCCCCACAAGTTGGCGGTTTAATCTGAGCTAGTCAACATGACATATATCATCTCCTAACGGTTCTTTAAGTTCAACTATACCAATAGACTATGGTGAAAAGAAGTGTGATCTTATGAAAAATGCCATTTGAAAGTAAAATTCTCTTTAAGAATTTCATACTAGCAATCACGTCTAGACCTAAAAATTTTAATGGCAACACTTGATTGGTTTTCAACTTCCAACTTATACATCTTATGGCTTCTAAGGCATCATCCTTACCCTAAGCAGTATATATGACCATACCACGTATGGTCATCTACATAAGTTACAAACCAATTTTTACCACCTTAGAAAATATTAAAAACGAGTCATTTAGGTCTAAAAAGATTAATTTTTCTAAAGATTTTAAAGCAAATTTGGATACTTCACAAGTCTCACTTTTGTGTTCAAAAAACCAAACTAAATTTAGGTTAAATGCCTTTCCTTCTTGATTAATGCATTGACTTATAAACTAGCGGTTTCTAAGTCTACCATGCAAACAACCAAAACACACAAAAGAAATCATAAGAACCAACTATATTTACTTTATCGTATTTTTACATTAAGATTATAAACACCCTAAGTCTTATAACCCTTGCCTAAAAAAATCATGTCCTTGGTTTCACAATTTCTCAGATTTAATTAATCTCTTAAATCTTAAGCAGCACAAGAAACAAAATTCTTACATATGCCCCAATATGGAAGCTCCATTCAATGTGAGAGTCTTTACATATATGAGCTTAACATAGACCTTTCCCTTTATGCAACCTTTGTTGAGGATGAGTTACTCATATAGAGTCACTCGACATCCCTATCCTCGATAGGAGGTGAAAGGTCTCTGTTTCAACAAACATGTAGTGGCTCCAGTCACCCTGGTTTCTCACATTGGTTATTAAAATAACTTCCGACATCATGCCACTTAACTTGTTCTAGTTTGTTTTAATCGAATTAGCATTAATTTTCTACTTATTAAGGTTTTTATATTTGTCTACAAACACCGCAAAAGAAAACTTGAAATTTTACAAACATAACAATCACCCTTAATTAAAATAATGCTAGATTTAGGTCCGCAGAAACATACCTTTCTTATGAGAGCTATGCATAGTGTTGCATTTGACGTTCTCACCTTTGCCATCTTTGGAAGATTTATTTTGTTACATCGCCTATTAGCCATGTCCTTGTAGATGGCACCTTTATTCCCAAACCACAATTCAGATTAGAAAATAAAATATGAGTTTTGAAGATAACACCTAGATATACAAACTTAGTTTGAATCACCATTTCAAAAAACTCATGGTTTACACTATAAAACCCAATTTAGTCAACAACAAAATTCTTCTCGTCGAATTTTTCGGGAGCGTTCTCTATTTTGTAAAATATCAAAAAATACTTTACAACTCAAAAATTAGAGAAATTTTGTGAGGGTTACTATAAATAAGTCTACTACGGTAGGTTAAAAGGTTTCATCGAAATTCTTTCTAGGTTGAGAGATGTATTCGAAACTCTCATTGACCCAAAAAATCATTTTTTTTCCACTCCACAAATAACATCCAAGATTGTTGGGCGCAATAATTAAAACAAGAGAAAATCAAAGAAACAAAAGTTATTGATACTTATCTCCTTTATAATGGAAGTGATCGGTTTGACAAAACGGATACGTTCCCGAGAAAATTTTGTAGACCCGTCAACATCGTTTTCTTACCCGTTATTCTGAGACAGAATGTAACTATCGTGTTAAGATTGTTGGAGCCTGTAACAATAAAATACTCAAAGAATGATGTTAGAAACAAATTTACAGAAAAAGCTTAAATAAACACTTAATGGGAAACAATAAAACGGGAGGGCAGTCACGTGTTCAACACATTTGTCCTTAACACGATAGTTCATAGGTAAGCCTCAAAATGAGTGATGCCTATACCCGTGGTGAAGTCGTATCCGAGATAAAGCACCCGTTGCAGAAGCGTAGCACTACGGTGCCCACCCCTCTTGAACTCAACGGCAATGGCACAAAATGAAAGTAAAAAACCACGAGAGGAGAGCGAAAGAAGAGGATAGTAGCTCTTAGGACACATTTTGGAATGAAGAATTCTAGTCCCTTTTATACATAGAAATGAGAGAGTGAAATCAATGCATTAATGTGCAAAATTATTTACATGATGTCGACATAAATTAGTCAAAAAGCGGTAAGAAATAATGTCGTCATTTATGCACAAAAAGCGTTATGAATTATTTTTGGTAAGAAAATAAAATCTCCCATGTCACACGCCCCCACATTCAAGACAAAATTTAATTTGATTGTAAAATATTTAAGGAAATAATTTAAAAGAATTTTGTCAAAAGATAAGTCTTGGTTGGCGGCACGAGCAGAGCCCTAAGCCTTAGTGAAACAAAAATATTTTGACCCACCACGTTCCACCCATTTGTTTACTAACTATCCATAAAGGAATAGCTATATAGTGGAACTCCTCTTTAGTTATACCCAATGTGGGACTAAAGGTTCCATTTCATTCATGTGGGGGATTGTTGGAGAAAATGAGTAAGTGCTCTTACAGACCCAAATGAGTTTTATTATTGGTTTACATTGGGTATAACTAAAGAGGTTCCATTATATAGCTATTCCTTTATGGATAGTTAGTAAAACAATGTGGTGGAACTGATCAAAATATTTTTGTTTCACTAAGGCTTAGGCTCGGGCTAAACGTGCTCGCGTCAGCAAGACTTATCTTTTGACAAAATTCTTTTGAATTATTTCCTTAAATATTTTACAATCAAATTAAATTTTTTGTCTTGAATGTGAGGGCGTGTGACATGGGAGATTTTATTTTCTTACCAAAAATAATTCATAACGTTTTATGTGCATAAATGACGACATTATTTCTTACCGTTTTTGACTAATTTATATCGACATCATGCAACATAATTTTGCACATTAATGTGCATTGATTTCACCTCTCTCATTTCTATGTATAAAAGGGACTAGAATTCTTCATTCCAAAATGTGTCCGGAAGAGCTACTATCCCTCTTCTTTTCGTCTCTCTCTCCCCTCTGTGGTTTTACTTTCATTTTGTGCCATTCTTTGTTGAGTTCGTAAGAGTGGGCAAGTCTTGTAGTGCTAACAGATTCTTGTAACGGCAGTTTTATCTGGATACGACTTCACCACGAGTATAGGCATCACTCATTTTGAGGCGTACCGGTGAACTATCGTGTTAAGGAACAGCGTGTTGAACACGTGACTAAATCTCTGTTTATTGTTTCCCATTAAGTGTTTATTTAAGCTTTTCGAAATTTGTTTCTAACATCATTCTTTGATATTTTATTGTTACAGTTCAACACTTATTAGGTGTCATCTGAAGTATTAAGTATACCTCAGGGATAAATCTAAACTCCACCCGTCCTTTGAAGGTGGATACTGTCTCTTTATGAACATGCCTATACAATGAACATGCATTGAAGTATTATGTACTTTCAATTTTACATAATATATTCCACATGCATTAATCAAAGGTTAAACGAAACAGTTGACTTCCTTAGCCAAAATACTACAAGTAAGAACAATCTCATCAAACAATATACTCAAAACCATATCAGAAAAAGAGACAAGAAGTTTTTTCGTAGTAAGTTGAAATGAAGAACAAAAGTATCGTGAGTTTGTTCATTGTATTGGCTATGATTTTATGGTCTTTTAGCTTCGGCTAATGCATCATTATGTTCCGATGTCAGCCAACCTTGTGGATTTGTTTCACTATTCGAGTTCCATCTATGCTGTGGTGATGGTGTTGCTTGCGATAGTACTATTCCAGCGGGAACTTGTATCGATTGTAATATAGTGAATTGTCCGGCAGATCGATACATTCCACCATGCTGTATTCCAACCGGCTACGGGTAATGTGCACCGACGACATTTAGATCTTTGCTTACAGGTGTTATTAGACATAAATCATTCTTTTTATGTGTTTTTGTGGATCTTTGTTTTTCTTCACTAATAAGGTCATTGAACTGTTGTTCTATTGACAGCCAAACTAGGTGCAAGGTCAACTGTGACTGTTTCTAAAGTACTAGATCATTTCGTTGTTTGTGTCTTACTCTATGCGATGATTGTATCTCGTGGAGGATTGTAAGCTCATTAATAAATGCATGATTGATTATCCAAAAGTTCACTGATATGAAATTACATTGCTGTGTGCGTCCGATTCCTCTGCACCGATATGATCCACTTGACCGGTACAAAAAGTTCCAATCTCAAATCTCAATGAAGCAGTTGTTCACTTTTTCTTGTCATAATGAAACCTAGAATCCACTCTCCTTAAAACAAACTTACAATTCTTCAAAATTGAAAAAACTACTACAACTAAAACATTAGACTTAAATCAAACGACTAGCTGATACATATTGGAAAATTAATAGTATCAAACTTCACGAAAACAAGGAGCAAGATTAGATTTGGTGGCATCATCTTCCCATTCTAGGCTTTCCCACCATTGTAAGTTAGAAATAGCACGAGGAGACTTATGGTTATCAAAATTATGCCACTAATATTGGCACTGAACTTTCTCCTTTTGTTGAATAGTCATGTTCGAGAATTTGAGAATCTACATTGGATACATCCCCATGATACTAAGACCAAAATTAATCTGGGTAGTTTCCCTGCTTGATTGGTGATCTTACTTTGCCAACCTTTCAAGTTTAATCCGAGCATTGTGGTGAACAGTTTAATATAGCTTTGAATTGGTAGATTGAAGCTTAGGCCACCTCCCGTAAACATTATATATTTTAAATTGATTGTCATAGATTTTTTTATATTCTAATTACGGTTGAGAATGTATAATTGAGCCAAAGAAAACTATGTATGGAGCAGTAATGGTGGAAGAATTTTGCATAGTTTTTAAGAACTTTACAATTACTTTTGACTTGGTTAACAAACCGTTGGCCTTTGCTATCTTTGTTTTGAAATAGTGTTGGTGCTCGCTATCAAAACCAAACTGTGGTATAAAGAAAATGAACTAATATTTGCCGATAATTATGGCTAAGATAATAAAATAGTAAAAATTATTGACGTGCAATGCACGTGCTCTCAACTCTAATGAATCGTTAATGTTTTGTTTCCAATGACGACTCTTTAGAGTCGTTAATGTTTTTCATTGACTACTTTCAATGACGACTATAAAGTGTCGTTACCGTAGAGTCGTCATTGAAACAATAACAACACTTCAGAGTCGTCATTGAAAACATTAACGACCCTTTTGAGTCGTCATTAATTTAAAAAAATACCATGACGACTATTCATACATATCTTAGCAGAAAAAAAATTGCAAACGTAAAATTTGAAAAAATAAATAAATAAACTCTAATTAAGTAAGATTAACACTAACTAATTAAGTGAGATTACCACTAATTAGATAAGGGGTAGATTAGCCATTACCAAAATATTTGGATAAGGGGTGACTCAAATTTTGTTTTGGTGATATTTTTTGTCCTCTAGTGGGAGGCCCAGAGTTAAAATCCATGGCCCCAATCAAACGAGGAAAAATAAATTTCAAAACCTATGCCTTCTTTTTACTGGTATGCAAATTTTACCCAGTCATATACTTATAACATAGGTACTACTCCCTCTGTCTTTTTTTATCTTTCCTAATTTCTACTTTGGTCTTTCTTTTTTTCTCTGTCCGCTCCGTTTATAAGATATAATTTTGAACCCACAATTGGGGATATGAAAACTAATTGGGGATATGAATTACTTCCCCCAACTCATGATTTCGGCTAAGGGGTGACCATTGGTTATGAAAATACTAAAATACCCTTCCCACAAAATAAAAATCAAAAACTTAAAATAAAAAAACAAAATCATATCCCCCATTTCCATCTCCACTTCTTATTAATCTTATTTAGGGGTGGAGCTTTGAAACAAATATTTCCCATTCCCTTTCAAATTCTAAACTCTCCCCACTCTATATCAAATTCTCTTCTCCTCACTTTGGAAACCAATTTTTTTATTCGGAAGGATGAAGATCATGCTTTGAAAGTGATGATGACCATCAAGAATTGATGAAGACCATGTCGGTATCATGATACCGGATGGTCTTCATATCAACCCGACCATCTTAGGCATTGACTGATTAATACCGAAAAAATTTCAAAATGAAGTGATGAAGACCATGCCGGAATTGATGAAGACCATATCTTGGAACATGATACGGCATGCTCGATAATTTCCTATCAATGCAGGTAGTCAAGTGAAACAAAAAATCAACATTACAGGATACTTTTCATCACTGCTCCGGCATAGAAATTTAAAGCAAAATACTATCTGGACATGTACCGGCATGCTTTCGAAAACTAAATTACCATCATGCACATTACCTGTTCAAAACCAAAAAAATTCAACATTACGAAGAAAAACCGAGGAAAAAATCGTCGTGAGAGAGCTCGATACCATTTCCAACAATTTATGAACATTTTCCAACAATTGCCGCGCTTGGGTTTGGTTCAATACCATGCCCGGCACCAAGCTTTTTCATTGCAACAATGGTGGATTCAAAGAAGAAAAATCAATTTTTCAACCTCTTATTAGCGGTAATTCTCTCATCACAATCATCTTCCATTTTCAAAAAAAAAAAAAAATTCCTCTCAAATATTTTTTTCCCTCCTTCTACTCTCACCCAAACACAAATAAAAATACACACTAATCTATCCCCCAAATACTTAAGATTTTACTAATTATTATTAACCACTAAACCTAATTAGTGAGGGGTAAATTAGGAATTAAAAAAATAATTACATAAGGGGTGACCCAAATTGCTATTGGGACTCTATTTTGTCTTGTAGCTATATCCCCCAATTAGTTTTCATATCCCCCAATTAATCATTCATAATTTTTCCTTAACCTATCAAATATACCCTTTATTTTTTATAATTATAAAATCATTTTAATATTATTTATAATATAAACTTAATTCAAAATCTTAAATATTATCACTATATATAAGCAAAAAATCTACTGAATATTTTTGTATTAATTGTCATTCCTTTTTTGAATAAATTTTTTTATGGATAGTTATAAAATTCCTAATAAAACTTCTACTTATTCCTATATCCCGCTCTAATTATGGAATCCATTATAAAAGCAGTATAAGTTTGTTTTTATTTTCTTAAAATATTTCCTGAAATAATAATACTATCCATTTGTAATTTTTAATACTACGGTAAAAACTCCATATATTAATAAACTCTTATTATATTAATAAAAAATCTTGGTCCCAACTTGGGCCAGTTGTAAATAGTAATAAACTCCACATTTTAATATTAATAGATTTTTCTAGTCCCACCATAAGGAATTTACCTCCATATATTAATATAATTTACATAATCGGAAAATTATAGATCTTCTTACATCAAAATTTAAGGTAAAGAAAAATATGTATCTATAATTGTTTGAGAAAAGGATGTAATTTGTTGGATTATATCGCATCTTTTGATTTGCCTATGCATAAGACCTCGTTACTATGTACACATTCTTGTTGAATCCAAAATATTTCCAACTTGTCGAACATGTTTAAAGCTTCTTGTCGAGCAATTTTTTTTGGTATACCTCCATATATTAATAATTTTGTAAAGTCCCAAGGCTATTAATATATGGAGTTTTTACTGTATTAATTTTAGTTTTGGTAGCTACATAACATTAGACGGGGCTAGTCAAGGGTTAGTCCACGATATTTTATAGATTTCCTTAATATCTTGACAAAGTCAATTAGAACTGCTAATTTGAGACGGAGGGAGTAGTATTTACAATGTAAATTTATTTAGAACATTAATTTAGAACAATGTTATTTAGAACATATTAGGAAATAATATATGATAGTCTATATTTAGGAGATATGTGCTTTAAGTGGTGAGAGTTATATTAGGAATTATCTTGAGAATCAAGTCTTGTGATTGTATAAATATCTTGAAGAATTAATGAGAAAGACACACCTAGATTATTATCAATGTAGTCTATTGCTTCCGCGCGTTTATGCTCTCCTCTCTCTTGCTCGATCCTTAACATGGTATCAGAGCAAGGTGAGAGGAAGAGAGAGGAGAAGGAGAAGGAGAAAGAGTTAGGAGAAAAGAGCTAGATAATTGTTTGAGTCTTAAAAGTCGTGTTGTTGTGTTGGTTTTCATTAGGGTTCGAGTTTAAAAAAGTAAAAAAAAAAAAAAAAAAAAAAAAAAAATTGCTTATTTCCTTGAGAGATGGAGGTTATGATTGATGTTCTGGTGGTTACGAGTTGCTAAGATTTAAAAAAAAAAAAAAAGTGACGTGACGGTGAAGTGTTAAGCCGTGTTGAACACTCATCAAGATCAAGTTGCGGTTGAAATCATGGTGTTGGTTGCTGTTCAACAAACAACTGTTAGTTCGAAGAAAGAAAGTATGGAGAAGACGTACGTTTTCTGTTTGTTGCGATGGGTTTATTTGAATTTTTTTAGCTTGAGAATAGAAATCAACAAACTTTTGCTGGTTGTTTTAAAGGAGTTTGTTCTTTACAACATCATTGAGATCGAGAAGAAGGAATAAGATGGTGGCTTGCCAGATACAAAAAAGTTGCGAGGTGATGTTGTTCCTCGATGATTGACAGGGATGGTTTGTTGCTGCCATTAACGTAGGAGGATGAAGTTAGATTGGATATTGCGGTGAAGCTCAGACAAGGAAGGTTTACGGAAGAATGGAGGTTAATGATCTAGATACAGAGACGGTGGTAAGAGTTTTTTGCGAGATGCTTGAAAGAATGAGCTGCTGGAGTTTGGTTGATTGCTTGCTCTTGAAGCGAGAATTTGTTTGATTGTGATTTTGCAGTAGAGATGACTATTGGTGATGATGATCAATGGTTGTTAATGGGGTTCTAATTTGTCTTTTGTGAGAGAATGCAGATACGGTTTAGGGTTTTATGCTGCTTTCCATTAATGAAGAAACAGAGGTGTCGTGATTTAAAAAAAAAAAAAAAAAAAAAAAAAATTGTTCTGACTTGTAAGCGTGGACGAAAAGGGAAGATTGTGAGAGAATCTTGAAAACAAAGAAGTGTGACAAGTTTCGCATGAAAGCGCGATCGAAAAACAAAGAAGAAGAAGAAACAACAAAATGTTGTGAAGAAAGAAAAGCAATCACCAAGAAGTGATGAGAGAAATAACAACAATAGTAGGTTAAAATCCTATGAGTTGTCTAAAGAGTACAAAAGTATTCTATTGAAGAAAGAGGGGACCGAAATGTCCCTAAACTACGAAGAGGACCGAAATGTCCCTAAACTACGATTAGGACCGTAAAGTCCCTTAAACTTCCGAAGAGGACCGAAATATCCCTAAACTAGAAGAGGACCGTAATGTCCCTAAACTTCTAATGGGACCGTAATGTCCTTAAACTACGAAGTTGGGATCGAAATGTCCCAAAACTATGAAGATGGGACCAAACGTCCTTAAACTACGATGAAAACTAAATGGCGAATTTAAAAAAAAAAAAAAAAAAAAAAAAAAAAATGTTAGGAAAACAGTTTAAATTTCTTTTGTTCAAGATGGGCATTAGTGATCTATGCTCCATCTTGAGGAGAATTATTAGAAATAATATATGATAGTCTATATTTGGAGATATGTGCTTTAAGTGGTGAGAGTTATATTAGGAATTATCTTGAGAATCAAGTCTTGTGATTGTATAAATATCTTGAAGAATTAATGAGAAAGACACCAAGATTATTATCAATGTAGTCTATTGCTTAGCGTTTATGCTCTCCTCTCTCTGCTCGATCCTTAGAACATTAACATGGGAATTTGTAAAAAGTAGTAAGTGTTTCTCTGTCAGTTACGGTTTCTAAGAAAGATAGTTAGAATGCAGCTTCTTCAGATGTTAGAGTGACCGGTACTAGTTTCATAACACTGTTTTTTGAGCATTGAGAAATTTTTGAAGCCACACAAACAATTTGCAAATCTTTGGAAATGTCAGTGACCTGTTACTTAAGTTTAGTAAAGAAGGATTATGATAAAGTACTTTTGAACACCGTATTGAGGAACATTAACATGGTTTTTGATGCTGCCGCGCATAGTCGATGGATTGCCGGCATTTGAAAAAAACCATGCAGCAATATCCCCCGATTATTCCGTGTATCGATTAAGTGTTCTACTTTATTCTTAACTTAAAATGGAGAACAATCAGTGAATAAAAAAAGTTAAAAAGAAGAGCAACATTTTCTTCTAGACAAAACAAGGATCCTTCAAGATTATGTTTTGGCGAAAAGAAAGCTAATGATACGGCATCATCATATACCATTGCTTTGAAAGTATATGGAACATGGGGCCGAGAGAAAGCAACACAAACAATTTGTAATCTTTGGAAATGTTAGTAGGATTGTTAGTTAGGTTTTCTAAAGAATAGAATGTGATTTTTCTCAAAAAAAAAAAAAAGATAAAAAAGATAAATAAATGATAAAAGTACTTTATTCTTATCTTAAAAAATACAAAACCATCGGTGAATAAAAAAAGTTAAAGAAGAGCAATAGTTTATTCTAGACAAAAGGAAAAAAGAAAAAGATACCCTCTTACAAATGATAAAGCAACCTAGGAATAATTAGTCCGCTATTTCCTTTCTTTTTTCATTTGGCAAAAGATTTGCGATAAATAGTTTACATTGAACCCCTGAGAAAAAGCAATAACTACTACTGTATAGTTCTGAAATTTGTAGTGCTTTTGATTTCTAAATCTTCACCAAATATAGTATCACTATGGCGTTTGAAGATATTCTTGCTAATGGTGTACCAGAAATATTAAAGAAACTAGTTATTGTTGTTGCTTCAGAGATTAGTCTGGCTTGGGGCGTCAAAGATGAACTGAAAAAGCTTCAAAGAACAATTGAGATGATTCTTGCCGTCGTAGCAGATGCTGAAAGGAGGCAAGAGACTGAAGAATCTGTGAGACTTTGGTTAACATGGCTCAAGGATGTGGCTTACGATGCTGATGATGTGATGGACGAGTTTTCTTATGAAACCATGCGTCGGCGTGAAAGAGGGGACCGCTTGAGGCATAAGTTGCTCGATTTCGCTTCATCTTCCACCAACCCACTTATTTTTGCTTTCCAAATGGCTAGGAAAATTAAGTATATTAACAAAAAATTTGATGAAGTTACTGAAGTTATGAACAGGTTTCACTTGCAAGCTGCAGCAATCGATACTTCTATGGTTCCTGGTGAAAGCAGTGAGCGACGAAGTCGGCAAACTGCATCCTTCATAAACGATTCTGAGACTGTGGGAAGGAAGGATGATATGATTAAAATAGTAGACTTATTAACAAAGGCGAACAGATCATCATCGTGGTCTGATGTCAGTTATCATTCTTCGGAAAATGTTTCAACAATCTCCATCGTGGGGATGGGTGGACTAGGGAAGACCACCCTCGCCCAACTCGTTTACAAAATGAGTTGGTAAAAAAATACTTCGATGAAAGAATATGGGTCTCAGTATCTACAGATTTTGATGTGGAAAAATCTTGATGAAAATTATGGAATCCATCACTTGATAAGTTTGATAATGTATCAAATATCGATCTGTTGGTCAACAAGGTTCAAGAAAAGCTCCAGGGAAGAAATTTTTGCTAGTACTGGACGATCTCTGGAACGAGAATATTCAACAATGGGAGTGGCTCAAAGGTCCGTTGCTCGTTGGGGCCAAAGGGGAAGTAAAATATTAATCACCACTCGTAACATGCAGGTTGCAGATGTTGTGAAGGGGAGCATTCGTCCGTACCAGTTGGAAAAATTACAGGAAGGTGAATGTTGGTCTATCATGGAGAAAGAGCATTTTCTCCTGGTGGGGCACTAAAGACTCCAAACATGATAAACATCGGAAAAGAGATAGCAAACAAATGCAGTGGTTTACCACTGGCAGCAAAATTCCTTGGAAGTCTACTGCACTCGAAAAATAAAGAAACTGATTGGTTGTCGATTAGAGAAACTGAAATCTGGAATACACGAGAAGGTCAAAGTGAAATCCGGCCGATACTAAAGTTGAGCTATGATAACTTGTCGCCTCAATTAAAACAATGTTTCTCTTACTGCTCCATCTTTCCCAAAGGATGGGAGATTAAAAGGAAACTGTAGTTCATTGTGGATGGCAGAAGGATTCCTGGGGACGTCGTCTAAAGTTGGAAATAAACGATCTACTGAAGACGTCGGAGAAGAATTTTTGATAGTTTGGTGTGGAGTTCATTTTTTGACGCGGTGGAACGGAACGACTTGGATGACATAATCACGTTCAAGATGCATGATCTTGTCTATGATCTTTGCCGGGATGTTGTGGGAAATCGTGAATGTGCATTTTTCAAAATAAGTGAGTTGGAAAAAATATATCTGATATCCGACGTTTATTATTAATATCGGATGATGATTTAGATTTATCAACAAGATCAAGATGTTGCGAAGCCCTGAATGAATTGAACAAGTTGCGGACACTTATCGTCTTTGAACCAAATAGTAACATGGGAGGTCACACATTCTCAAGTAACAAGAAAGTGCGTGTGCTACAGTTTAATCATATGGCTGACGGCTTTCCAGGGATGATTACATTTCCGGTTGCTAATAAATTAAGGCATTTAAAATTACCTCCAGCTTACCAATTTAAATCTTAATGGTACGATGCATGATGATTATTCCATCAGTAAACTATACAATTTGCAGACGCTGGTATTAGGTGGTTTGTGCCTCCGTCCAAAATCTTCTTCGAAACATGGTATCTTTGAAAAATCTAAGGTTCCTTAATATCTCGTTTTCGGATATTAAAGAACTACCTACTTCTGTCACTAGTCTATGTAATTTGCAAAGATTGGATCTCAGTCATTGCTACAACAACCACCATTCCCAACTCTTCCATTGGTTTGAAATATCTAAAATATCTCGATTTGTCATTTACACCTATTGAAGAACTACCAGCTGGTTTCATCATCAACCTTTGCAATTTGCAGACATTAGATGTCAAATTCTGCGGAAATTAAAATCTGCGGTTTGTTGCAAATTTGAGGATATTTAATTTCCTGTCCATTACTAATGTTGCACTGCCCATAGATTTTGGAGAATTGACACAGCTGAGATACCTTAACCTAAGGGATACTTCACAGTAATACCGGAGGCATGCAGTAACCTCCATAATCTTGAGTATGTGAATCTGTTTAACTGTACGAGTTCTGTACAGATAAAGAATTGGATAAAATTGAGAACATTTTTTTGCCGGCGCATCATGCAAAACTCTGCAAACTCTGAGCTACAAAGTGCCGGTAAAAGTCATCAACGAGAATGAATGCAATGGTGGTATTGAAGAGTTAGCAAAACCTAAACCTCATTGAGGCACTAAAAGTCGATCATCTTCAGAACGTGAAAGACCCAATAGATGCTGAGAGAGCAAATTTGAAAGGGAAAACAGTATCTTCGTAAACTAGTTCTAAATTGGCTAGATGAAGATTCGTGCAGGATGAGGTGCGACCGGGAATCATGCAATGATGTTCAAGTACTTGGAAGCTCTCCAACCTCCCACTTGTTTAAGGTAAAGTTGGTTATTGGCTACTTCATGGGGAGGGATCTACCCACCTGGATGTGTGTTCTTCAAGAAATGGAATATTTGGATCTTGAAAATTGCAGAGGAATTAAACAACTACCAGCATATATTGGGCAGTTCCTCGTCTCATGCATCTTGTTCTTAAAGGAATGTCTCTTAAGCATTTAGATGTTGGAGGATTTCCTTCCTTAATTGATCTGCATCTTAAATATATGAGTCTTCTTGAAGAATGGCGTTATTCATATCCTTGTCTTCAGGAACTGGGGATCAATGGCAGCCTAAATGTTTAACAGAAATCCGTCGTTTCCTTCTCTGAAAAATTGGTATTGAAGATTGACCACAAGTTAGTATGCTCCAGTTGGGAGAAGCCAGACATCTCTTGCCCAACTGTCTTTGAGTAATATTGATGAGCTTATATACTTACCAATAAGCATACTCCAAAACAATCGTAATCTTCAAACTTTGCAGATTATGAATTGCAATCAGTTTCAAGGATTTCGAATAAATGATGACGAGAATGAGAATGTGGTTGCTCCATACTACCTTTGGTTCTTCTCTTCAGGTCTTGGAATTTATTGATTGCCCAGTTCTAAAGTTTCTTCCAGATCTGAGGATGGACTTTTTCTTCGGGAATTAGTCATCTTCAATTGCCCACAGTGAAGGAGTCTTTAACCTATGATCTCAAATCCCTCTCATTTCTTAAAATACTGGCTGTTGATTTTATTCAAAGAGACGAGCAGCGAGGAGATCCATCTGTTGTAGGTAGTGCGTCAATTTGATGAACTATTAGAGGTGTACTCTCTCATTCTGCTCATAATATGCTATCTGGTTTAAGAAAATTGTTTATATTGTTTCCAACTTAATTCAGTGATCCTCAGGGTCCTTAGTTGATCTGGTGCTATACGAAGCTATTGTATGTATGGTCGTGTATTTACATCTATTTGTTCCCACAAACATTTGGTATTATGTCAATCTTTATAAATCAGGAAATCAATAATAGTGCTTTAGTTTGTTTTTATATTTTCTGATCGAGAAAATAACATTTTATTGAAAAAGAAAGAAACACATTTACGAAGTTTCAAAAAAGATGCATTATTATTGATCGAGAAAATAATGATATGGTAGGGTTGAAATTGTGAACGGCTAATAAGCTTCCTTGTGCCGTTAATTCATCTAAATAACCTTATATAAACAATACTCGTTTACATAAGTTTAGATAAATCCTTGGCTTCTTTGCCGTTCTTATAGTGAAATTTGTTAGGATATGGGCATCCATTTCAAAACCAATTGGCGATGAGTAGCCCAAAAGGATTATAAATCAAGGATCTTAGACAAATATGGGACTAATTGTTGGATATCTTCTCCTTTATATCTTTTTGAATGATCCGAGATGGGAGAACTGAGATTAAGAAAAGAAAACCCAAAGAATTAGCACTATTAATTATGCATAGACCGAGTCGAGTATTGATACTACTGTCCTTAAGACGAAATTCGCCCCCTCGGTGCTAATGGGTTCTTACTTGCGAAACGTCTCCCGAGGATACAACGATCTTTTCTTCCTCCGAGTAGAAGCACTCCAAACTCAAAAAAAGAAACAGAACCAAATATAGTGTTTATCTCTCAATACTATGACAACAATGAATGCAAGTGAAATCAGATTTTTGTGTGTGCTTTTCTTATATTTAGAATGAAACATGAGTGGGGTTTATATATACTTGATTGGTGTCTCTAGGAAAGGACATAGTGTCTCTTCTCCAAGAGTCACATCTCTTTGTAAGAGTCCTTTCATGGAAGAGTCACAACTCTTGGAAAGAGTCCATTCATAGAGGGTAACATCTCTTGGAAACAACCCTTCAATTATAACTAACATAATTTCTATTCAAATTTCCAACAATCCCCACATTTTGAATAGAACTTAAGAATGCAAATGTTATGCAGACACTAAAAGAGATAAAGTGAAAAGTCATTGCATGGGGATAGGTAGCTTTTGGCTTTGAACCTTCCTTAGTGAATAACTATCGGATTTACTCACTAACCGTGCTGAAACGATGTCTTGAACTATTCGATTTTTAATGTAAACCAAGACAATAGTTATCACACAATGCCTTTTCTCACTAATTTGGTTCTACGGTTGTGTTCATTTCGGCCCCAACAAATCCAGATTCATGAGTGCTCTAGGAAATTAAAGCCTTATAAAATTTCCATAGAATCGGCCACAATTCTACACTCACATAGGTGATGTCCCATTAAGAATACCCCGTAATATCCCACTTGTAAATACAAGATATAGGCACCATTAAAAGCGTAGCTATCCCTAACACATTTCGAAACACATTGTCTCATCATAGGAATAGGATGGAGTTTTATCTCCACGGTGTTTACTCAGTTATATCCTTAGTTGTCCCTTTTGAACCTAGATCTTGGGATCTCCGATCAACTAGGTTGGGTTACCATTATCTTCACTCATAATTTATAGGCTTTAAATTAACCTATTCCCTCGATTAACACATTATCTCTAGTCATCAAAAATATTTTCACGCGGTCCTCTAAGACTATTTACTAGAGACTTGTCACCATTTTGTAGCACTATTACAAATTTTTGTAATTTCTCTTCCAATTTTTACTTATACAAATTATTTCCAAAATCATGTCCCATTACAAATTTACATCCATTTGTGCATGTACTAACCAACGTGATTTTGTAACTCTCCAAATATGGATAGGTCGGCCGCCCTTTCATCAATTTGTTACAAACTAATCACATGTGTTCAATCACCATTTACGTCTAAATTTGACATTGACATGAATAATTTGGTTTTAAAAACACCCTGTTTTTCTTAGACAAAGATATATAGCATATGGTTTACCCCCACATTTCAAGGCTATATATCAATTAGGAAATTCATCATCGGATGCTCTTAATTTCCTGCTACTAACACTAACAAAACATTTCCATTTTACGCCCAATTTAATGTCGAAATGGTATTAAAGGAAATTGACACATCTTTCATTAGTGACCGTTTGGCATGAGCAATAAT
This sequence comes from Papaver armeniacum, assembly GCA_023531295.1. Taxonomy (NCBI): domain Eukaryota; kingdom Viridiplantae; phylum Streptophyta; class Magnoliopsida; order Ranunculales; family Papaveraceae; genus Papaver; species Papaver armeniacum. The sequence continues at coordinate 12,823 of JAJJWW010003837.1, read as the reverse complement.
TCCAAATAAGTTTGAATTGCTCAGGACGCCTAGTACAAATTCTTGAATCAACCAATGTGTCTTATTTAATTGATTATCTAGTCATTGACTGTCTTAATCAATCATAGAACACATAATTAACCACTTTGATTTATAGTAGTAACTATTCTTCGATAAGTTACATTTTGATTGTGGGAACCAGCAATCTCTCCATTAAAGTGGACTGTGTGTAGTTTAATCATTATACACCAACAATATAGGAACCATTAATTATTCCAATACCCTCAAACAACAATCACATAATTGATGTCGTTTGATGAAGAGACACCCCTCTTCAAACATGTGGAACAATTCTTGAACCTGTTCAACTTCCATTTCTTACCAAAAATCGGAATAGCAACCAAAAATGTTGGAAAATCATTCGGCTAGAACCGATTTCTGGTCTTGAGAAATTCCATGAAAACGGGACTTAGCTTTTGGAATTTGTAAAAATACTTCCACTACTCCAAAAATTTTGAAATTTGGCGTGGAGTATCATCATAATGTCTTGTACACACGGTTAAAAGGATTTATCCAAATTCCTTTCCATTTGGGATATCTATCAAAGTTTCAACAATATTTTTGATCTTCCCATGACAATTAGTGCACAATTTTCCATTTTGTTTCCAACAGCTATCCCCTTTGATGTAAAACAAAAAACTGATGAGTTCAGTACTTTCCCAAATTAATAAAGTATGTAAAGAATTTGTAAAGAAACAAATTAAATGAATCAGAGATATGAGACAGAGAAACTATTTGAAAATGACGTTAATGAATAACGTGACTTTCAAATCAAACCGGCCAGTTGGTGCTTGACACCAGATTAGATTCAATGACTGCTTCCTTCTAAATGAATTCTAATCTACTTAATTAATCAGTTTCATTTTCAACTTCCTTCCTTGAAATTAATTCCAAACACCTTTGCGTAATAAATGAGTGTTATCATACAACTGTTTCCCAAATTCAAGAAGAAGGGAGAAGATAAAGAAGCTTTGCGGTTCAACTTTTCCCAATTTAATGGACCACAATGACGTTTTTCAAACAACCGTCGCCTAACAAACCAAGCATACACCGTACAGAAGAAAGAAGAAGATAAAGAAGGAGATTTCGTCTTAAGATTGTTGGATATCTTCTCCCTTATATGCTGCTGACGATGATCCGAGATGCGAGAACCAGAGATTAAGAAAAGAAACACAGAGAATTAGAAGACTATTAATTATGCATGCACTCTAGTCGAGTATCGATACTCTGTCCTTAAGACGAAATCGCCCCACTCCGGTGCTAATGGGTTCTTACTTGTGAAACGTCTCCCGAGGATACAACGATCTTTCTTCCTCGAGTAGAAGCACTCCAAACTCAAGGAAACAATGAACCAAATATAGTGTTTATCTCTCAATACTATGACAACAATGAATGCAAGTGAAATCAGATTTTTGTGTGTGCTTTTCTTATGTTTAGAATGAAACATGAGTGGGGTTTATATACTTGATTGGTGTCTCTTAGGAAAGGACATAGTGTCTCTTCTCCAAGAGTCACATCTCTTTGTAAGAGTCCTTTCATGGAGAGTCACAACTCTTGGAAAGAGTCCATTCAAAGAGGGTCACTTCTCTTGGAAACAACCCTTCAATTATAACATAATTTCTATTCAAAATTTCCAACACTAATAATCTCAACACGCCCCCTCACGTGTAGCCTCGTTTGGTCTAACATGTGGACATTAAATCGGGTGACGCTAGTAAACGTCTTGTCAAACTCCTACACAATAGCCCTCGCTCTGATACCATGTTTGAATACGGGCATCCAACTCAAACCAATTGTCAATGAGTGGAGTGACCCTAAGGCTCACGATACCATGTTAGAATACGAGAATTGGCAATGAGTGGAGTGGCCCTAAGGCTCAGATTCCATGTTAGAATATACGGGCATCCAACTCAAAACCAATTTACAATGACCGGGTGACCATGGATTATAAACCCGGGATCTTAGATTGCCCATCTCAACACGCCCTAAGGACGACGCAGAGTAAAGGCGCGGTCAATGACTCGCTGGATCTTAGATTTGCCCCATCTCAACACGCCCCTAAGGACGACGCGAGTAAAGGCGCTAGTCAATGACTCGTCGCAAATAGCTCGCTTTCCCGATACCATGTTAAAATATGGACATCCAATTCAAAACCAATTGGCGATGAGTGAAGTGCCCTAAGGATTATAAACCGCATGATCTTAGATTACTCGCACAATGTGGGACTAATAATCTCAACAGAAGTATTGGTAGGCAAATGGCGTTTGCTCGCCATTTGCTTTAATTTTTGAAACTTAATTTAAATTATTGGCAGGTGTGCACCACATTTGACAGACGGTGCTAGCAAGACCCCCACGCATAAATACAAACCTCCCTAAAACAGCATGTTACTAGGTGCGCGAACAACTAGGAAGGAAAGAATTGATCTATTGATACATGCACTCCCCATTGTTTTCCACATTTTCCACCCCTATTTTTTTTATTTCCATCTCCTCACACTTTATAAAACCAAATTATTTTTGAATTCTGATTTTCTCTTTACAAAAGTTAAACCAACTTTGACTTACCATTTCTATTCGTCTTCCCCAATCCGCGGGCAGACGCCTTTTTTTTTTTTTTTGATAAACAAGGAACCTTTTCATGAATGGGATTTTAAAGTTACAATGAGTTTAAGATCGAATATAAGAGAATAAAAAGTAACAAGAACATACTATAAGAGTACAATACCGAGAAATCTGTCAAGAGAAAGAGAAGGATTACCGGAGTAAGACAAATACAAGTATGAATAAGATCCGATTAAATCGGGAAGAAAGATGGTTTTTCGGAATTAAATTCCAACCATTTAGTTTGTTTTTCTTCTTTAAAGAAATGCTCCCAAAGTAGGGGTGATTTGCTCAAATCTCTTATAGCTAGTGACTTAAGCTTCCATCGTCAAAAAGACCATCTATGGAGATTCCGTCGCCGGATAAGTTGGATGATGAAGATTCCGATGAAGATTCCGTCGCCGAAGACAACCAAGATGAAGATTTCGTCGTTGGAGAGCATGGAGAGCATCACTATTAATCTTGAAGCCCAACCCAATAAACCTCAAAAGAGTAGATAAAACCACCAAAATAGTGTAGATAAGTAAAAAACATAATAAAAACCAAACTAATCTACTAACTAACCTAGAAAGCAAGGAAAAATGAAGAATCTGCTCAGATCTAGTCCAAAAATAGATTAAATATGAGCAGACAAGAGTTGTTTTTGATGGTTTTGTTAGAGAAGAAGAAGGAGCGAGAGAGGAGAGAGAAAATATAAAACTGTCGCGGGTGGACGCCTGCTCCGTTTTTCAGTGGATTGGACTATGATAGATTTACAAACCAGCTGTTTTCATAGACTGAACATGGGGGAAGATCACCCATTCTTTAGGCGCCCCACCGTAAAAATAAGGGAATATTACCTATATACCCCTTGTATGAGACCCCTTGAAAAATACCCTTTCTAACTTATATTATACCCCTAAGCTTAATACATTACTAAAATACCCTCTTTTGTATAGTGTATATACAAAACCACTAACCACTATTCAAAAAAAAAAAAAAAAAAAAAAAAACACTACCTCTACTGCTTACCACCACTGTCCACCGCCGCCCACCACCACCAACCACCACTACCGACGACCACCACCACAAACCACCACTGTCCACCACCGCTAACCACCAACCACCACCACCAATGATCACCACCGCCATCCCAACACCGCCAACCACCACCACTTTCCACCAATACCGCCAACCACCACCGCCGCTAACCAACACCACCACTGACAACCACCAATCATCTCGTGCCGCCAATAACCACCCCACCCATGCCATGGAAACCACCACCACCATGTGGAGTCAACTTGTGAAGTTGTGTCCATATCTGGAGGCAACTAACTCAAGTTGTCTCCAAAAGTGGAGGCAACTAGCTCAAGTTGTCTTCATAAAATTTTGTATGGAACAAGTTGCAAAATAAAATGGAGCCAACTAACTCAGTTGTCCCCAAATCTGAGGTAACTAACCCAAGTTGTCTTCAAAAAGAAGGCAACTAGCACGAAGTTGTCTTCAAGAGTGAAAACAACTAGCACGAATCCAACTATGGAGGAAACTAGCACAAGTTGTCTCCATATATGGAGGCAACTAGCACAAGTTGTCTCCAAAAAAGAAAAGTTATACATAAATGAGTGAACCTAGTGATTCTAACACACATATTTTTGACATATAGTCAATTGTGCTACCATTGCACCACAGGTTCATGCATAACACAAGGTAACATGCATATAAAAAGCTACCTGGTTTGGAAAAAACTAACTGACATATACTAGTTGAGCATCCATCAGTAAGCTCAACTTAACAACCGATATGCAAACCCAACTCTATTCACCAAGCTTCAGCTGCAACAACAAAGCCGTTTCGCACTTCAACTCTCATTTGTTCACTTCTTCACCAACTGCAACCTTGTTCCACAAACTTATATCTCAACTCCAACAACAACAACAAGCGCAATTTTGCATTTGCAAGCATCACTCAAAACTGCAATTCTGCACTTGCATCTTTACCAAGCACAGTCCAACACCATTTGCATCTAACAAACCACTTCTTGATCTGCTCTACTGCATCACCAATTTCAGTTCAAGATTGATTTGATCTCATCCCAGTTCTTATTACGAACAAAAGATAGCTTATAAAAGAAATAAGATCGATATTTGGAATAATCAATATGAAGTATGAATTATGATGGTAAGTACCTACTGGGTGCGGAATTAGGATTTTAATCATGTTGTTGGTCGTGGGCAGCTTAGCAATTAGGGAACTATCGATTATGTTAACCTGAAATAAAAAAAGTTAGGATGTTAAGAATCTTACTCAATTGAACCTTTGCATTTAGATGTGAACAATGAAAGAGAACCCACAGCTTCATTTAACTGCAACATTGCAAAAGCAAATTCAACATTTTCAACACACTTTCAACCTCATGCATTCATTAGACAAAATATATTAATTTAGATGATAGCACAGTATGCCTACCTTAACACAGTGAAAACATTTTGGGGAGATCTTAACTAGCTTAAACTCTGAACATTAAACTATAAAATTGCAAATATCCCAAGCCTTTATAAATTGCAATGGAAGGTTTTACAAAGAAGACCAACTACCATATTTCTGGTATCGATTTCTGACTATCTAAATTCCCTACCACCAATTTCCCTTTTAGCCTCCAATTGGTGAGTCAAATTAATCAATAGTAACCAATATAAATGAATACTAATCAAATTATGAAAACATTACAAAACCAAACATTTTTATCGGTGAATCAATAGTTCTAATACAAATTAATTAATTATGAAAAAATCACAAAATGAAACAATTTTAACTTCCCAAGAAACAGAGATGGAGTTACTTGTTGCTGGTCCAAGAATCACTCGATCTAATTATGAGCTCTACTTTTCAAACAACTGTTCAATATCATCGACCATTTCAAACAGATTCTTAAACTTATTTAACAAGAACATACAATCAACAATTTGGAGATCAAAATAATCACATAAAAACTTAATTAGACGTGCAAATCTTTAAAATCAAACATTACCCAAAAAACGAAACCTAAAAATCAAATTACTCGGGATCTCTTTAAATTTGATTTTGAAAATCGAATGCAAAAATAAATGAACATAAGAACTGAATCCATCTTGAGCTTCATGAATTGATCATGCAAAACTTATACTATTATTCAATTACCAAAATCAAAACCAAAGAAATCAGATCTCTGATCTATGTGAATCTGATTTCAATTGAAATACAAAGAAGAAGATGAGGTGCTTGATAGTAGTGACGCGTAGCGGAGGTGGTGGTGCTGGTTTTAGTGGACGATCGAGATGATGGTGGTGGTGAGAGCAACGGAGATTGTGAAGGTGGGGGCGATAGAGATTGAGATTTTGTAGTGGAGAAACGAAAGTAAATTAGATAGAAAGGTTAAATTAGGAAATATAGAAATTAAGTTTTTAATAACAATTTTAATTATGTCATTAGGGGTGTTTGTAAAGTCCTTTAAGGGTATTTGTCCCAAGTCCTTCAATATGAAGGGCAATTATAACATTCCCACTAAAAATAATAATAATATAATTAATACCTTTAAAAAAACTGGTAGGTAATGTTTACCATTGGCTATTGATTAAGGTTTAGTCCTTTCTCTTTAGCTAATCTTATCCATTTTCCTAATTAGCGATATCCTTCCTTGATCTTTCAAGAGACTTTTTGTTTTCCAACGTTTAGCATAAATTGTTTAACCGGAAGTTCTCAAAGATATTCCAGAAGTTTCAATTATGAATTGGCCGAGACGCCGTGATATCGTGGAACATTTTATTGTTAGTTGTTGAAAAGACGTTATGTAACTTTTTTTATGTTATTACTTTAGTTTAAATAATCCAAGTTACATTATCATGTTGGAAAACTAAGTTACGTTACTCATGACATGTCAAACATTGTCAATTTTTGTTTATGTTTTTCGTAAAAAATTTCATCCACATCCAGTTTGCTTATCCATTCACCCCCATGTGTTAAATCTACAAATCCATTCACCCCATAATCAGGTGCCAAATCCGTTGATGATCTGGATGTGGGTGCAAAGTAATCGAAATCGTTCCTCGGTTCTACTCGATTGGGGAGCTCGGAGCGAGGAGCAATCCAGTTTGCAAAAACTCAGTCTAATACTCGTAGTTTGATCAGAAACGTATATATTGCTGCCCATAAGTCATGATTTGTACCTAATTAAAATTAAAATTTTATTACTATCATGTAATTAAATGTGTAATATTGTTATATTGAACGTATTTATCAAGTGTTTAGATGTTTTATATTTGATAACTCCTATCTCGGTAGGTTACGAATTTTTCCTTTTCTTATTTTAGTGCATGCAACGCCGACTTGAAAAATCATTAGCTCGTTTTACTCAAAAATCGGTCTAAATCGGCCCCCTTAATCGCTAAAAATCGGAATCCACTTTGGCGCTAATAGGCCTTCAATTGACTATATTATGTGGGTGAAAATATGTCGCTTAGATGAACTTTTTTTCTCGATGGAAGAGGAAAATACCTCAAATTTTCATTAATATGAAATTGCTTACAATATCACCGATTACATCAATGAACGGATTAAGAAGAAGAGAACAATGTTTACATAATTCGAAACTTAAAGATACGAATAATGAAAAAATTGACTAAGTATGCATAATCCGACAAAGAATTATGTCATATTAATGGGATTTACCCATTTTGTTTGATCATTAATGGTTTGAAACTATTGTAGTTGTTGTTCACCATAGGACTTAGATTCTTCCATAAATAGAAAGTGATATGCCCCAATTTTCCCGATCGATTTCGATGTTTGTTGATCTTGTCTCCAAAACAACTGATCAATAAGTTGTTGTAATAGATCGTCCTTGATAAAGAGTTCGATGATAACGCAAAGACCACCAAAATAAGCCTTTAAGGCTATGATAAACCACCGAAATGTTGTATTGGAAATCCGAGTTGCACGTAGTATGCCATCCTCCCCCCCTTAAAGGCCTTGACAAATAAAGCTCTCACGTTAAACGGTGATTTAAAGCCTCGCTTCCTATTGGCCTAGAAAGGCCTTTTCTAATGTAGAAGCTATGATGAGGACACTTGGCATAACTCTATTGGTCGAGATATTAAAATTGGTTACACTTCGTTTTACGTCAAGTATTTAACAAGATCCGTTAGTAACGTCGTCAATAAAAGGAGGACAACACTTTTGTGGAAGTTTTAACCTAATTACTTTCCTTACACCGTGTTTGACCTAATACTTAACTCGTATGTTAATAACACCGTCTTAGGTGGACAATACTTCCGTCCTAAAATCTTTCCAATACAAATTCTGATGCGTTCGACAAGAAAAATTTTCTTTAAAAGAAGTTTTGCCAAAATATTGATTGTCTATAGTTGTTATGCCACTTTAATAAGAAAGCCAGTTTAACAAGAAAACCATGTTTTGATGAAAGCGTTTTTTGTGTTTCATATATATACTGTATATCGTTTAATTGACTTATGATGGTTGAGAATCTTCACGGTTATCTCGACATACTACTTTAAAATTTATTGTTAATCGGCATCGTCCCAATTATGTTGTGACACAAACTATCTCTCAGCCACCTTCCATGATTATCTTAGTTATATAGATTTTTTTTTTCAGTACTACAGATATCTAAGCTTCCTATCGTTTTTTTCCTTTTTCCTTTTAGTAGTATAGATTTTCATAGTCTTGCTTAAAAACAACGTTTTAATTAAGTAGTCCTATCCCTTGCAACTGATCTGAAGCAGTCTGCCACTCCCAAAAAAAAACTCTGTATCATTTAGATGACCTCATTTTTTGTAGTATCCCGCAAATTTCATAGACACTAGATAAAAAGAAAAACATTTAGCCGCAAAGAGATAGCCGGCCTGCTGTGGGATGAGTGTCGGCGGCAGATGCGAACCCCACGCATTTCTCTGTCCTTTTTCCCATTTAGTTGTCACTCAATGGTAGACCTAAAATGCTGCTACTTGATAGTTCCATTGGACTGTCTTTATGTGGGAAAAATCCACCTGCGAACAGTGGACATTCGCCAATTACTTGCGAGAGACCAATTGCGTTAAAATTGGTAGCCATTATATTACGGCAGTGCTGGTTTAATTGTTTAATACTAAATCAATGTCTTGTAGGAAACGCAAAACGGGCCCTAAACATGATTAAACTAGATTAAGACATGTTTAGCATGAGATTCATGATAAAACAAGTAATTTATGGGGAAATCACTTCATGACTCATAACATTATTAGTATTAGACTTTCAAACGAATTTTTATAATTTGAAAAGGTATCCGATTCAAAACGGGCCCTTTCTTCAAATCACAGTATAAATTTGACGAAAATGGAACCTTAGACTTGATTACCTCAAAGATGAACAATTCTTCTTCCGTTTGTTGACATGTGCGTACAGAACCGAAAACCTCGCTCAGATGAGTACAGTTGTGAATTAATCAACTCTTTGGTCGATCGGGTTGGCGTGGATTTGATTGTAAATCAAGGTGACGAATCAAATCTTTTAGTCAAACTGCAAGTAACATGTGCAACTGTTATCATTATCAAAGTGCTAGCTGTTTAAACAAATTTATATATTCTTCAGAGACATGATAATTTGAGCAAAATAGGATTATATATATAGGATTTAAGTTTCATTCACAGACAAATTAATTGTCAGACCCGCTGTCACACGGCCAACAGTCAACTAATGTCAAGTCTTTACGCTATATATCTTTTGGCACCAAATTAGGTAAATTATCCCATTTGAGTGCAGCAAACCTAACTCTGCCCACGCAGAAAAGTTTTGGCTACATGATATGTGAAGCTAACATATTACATGATATGTGAAGCTATTTCTTCCATCCTAAAAGATAGTCAGGTTTGTGTGTAAATTTAAACACAAACCTCGACTATCTTTTAGAGACGAATGAAATAACAATTATGAAATCCTTACGTTAAGGATAAGTTTTCCTTTGGTTTGTTGACATGTACGTACGCCAAAAATTGATTAAAATTAGATTAAGACATGTTAGGCCTGATATTCATGATAAACAAGTAATTTATGGGGTGATCACTTCATGACTCATAATATTATTATTAGTATTAGACTTTCAAACGAATTTTTATAATCTGAAAAGGTATCCGATTCCCTTTCTTCATTATTGCTTATTCATTAGTAATATTATATTAATAGATGTTTAAGATGGAATTCTTTATCCGATAATTAAATGAAAATAAATAAATATATGTTTTTATTTACATTAATTTAAAACTTGATTACTATTAATCTACATTAATGACCTCTTAGATGTAGAAAGGAGCGTATGCGTGAGGCAATTGTCCGATGGCTCTGTCACACGGCCGGACAACTAATGTAGTCAAGCCTTTTGGATTCAAATCAAAATGACCGATACATGGTTACAGATAGATAAATCTGGGAACCCTGCTACAGTTGTGCAAATTAAAGGCAAATCACAGTATAAATCTGAAGAAAACGGGAACCTTGATTACCTCAAAGATGAATTCTTTTTCCGTTTGTTGACATGTACGTACGGAATAACCGAAAACCTTTCTCAGATAAGCACAGCTGTGAATTAATCAACTCATCGATCGATCGGGTTGCCGTGGATTTGATTGACGAATCAAATATTTTTAGTCAAGCTGCAAGTAACATGTGACGAATCAAATCTTCTTAAGAGACATGATTATTCAAATGGATTTAATTGGAAAAAAAAAAAAGATTTCAAATTCAATATTTAAGCTTCATTTACAGGTAAAGTAATTGTCAGACCCGCTGTCACACGGCCAACGGTCAACTAATGTAAATTTTTTCGCTATATATCTTTTGGCTCCAAGAAATGGACGGTCCAAAAATGTGCCGAATCATTACTTAATGGTGGATCTTGGAACTTTGGTCTTGACAGAAGGCTCTCTCAAACTCAAATACAAGAAGTTTTACGCTCTTATTGTCTTATTAGATAACTTATCAGTTGGTTCCGAACAAGACACTCTCGTTTGGTCACGACAAAAGCGGTCCTGCTCACAATTAATGAAATCTCGCTTATTCTTGGTTCGAAAAAGAGCACAAATTGGACCCCTAATAATAAGTATGTGGTCGAGAGCTTGGCCTCATAAAATAGGTTTCTTTCTCTCGGCGGGTTTATCATAAAAGGCTAGCCACCATGGATGTTCTCTATCGAAAAGGTAAGCTTCTAATCAATGGTTGCCTCTTGTCTTTGTCAAGAGGGAGAATCCACCTCCCATCTTCTTTTCCATTGCACTTTTAGAGGGACATTTGGTTGCATTTTCGTCTTTTGTGAAGTTTGAATGGGTTATGCCCAACCGTATTGACACGATTATCAAAAGTTGGCGAGTGAAGAATCTACATTCTCGAGATAGATCGCTATGGCGAGTGCTACCCGCAAATATTACATGGACCATTTGGAATGTCGAAACGACATCGTTTTTAATAACGAAACAACGACCTTTACCAAAACCATAGAAATGGTAAAGACACTGGCTTTCTCTGGGTGCAGAACCTAGATTCCAGTAAAGGGCATCGCTGGAACTATATTATGGCTAATTGGGGTATGCTTTTCATAACATAGGGTTTGTTGGTTTTTTTTTGGTTTGAAGGTTTGGGTTGTTTTTGCTTTCTGTTGTTTTGTTGTAACTTTTTCTTTTTCTTGGGAATGGGTTGGTTGTGTTTGTACTTCCTCCCTTCTTTGGGTCTCTTTGTTCCTCTGTTCGTGCTTGCGCTTGTAAGCTTCTTCAATTATATTCTTAATTTTGGCGAGTAAAAAAATATCTTTTGGCTCCAACTTAGGTAAATTACCCCATCATCGAGTGCATCAAGCCTAACTCGTGCGGTGCATAACAAGCTAAACACCATAGATATGCTACTACATAAAGGAATGGTGTTAGACAATAATTGCATTATGTGTGGAAACTTTGAAGAACCTGCAAATCATCTTCTTATTCATTGCAAGGTAGCGTACAAAGTTTGGTTAAGTTTTATTCCCTCAGATTGGTGTTGGATTTGTCCGCAGTCTTTATATGGTTTAGCTCGCTTCAAATGATCTTACAAAAATTCAAAATAATGTTTATTGGAACATGATTCCTGCAGACTATAGTGTGGGTGTTTGTACCCAAAATAAATTTCGGGCACAAAACACGATGAATAGATGATTTGGTGTGTATTTTGGGTTAGGAGACGAATTGAAGAACAAATAAAGAGACACGGGTTTAATGTGGTTCGGCATGGTTTGCCTACGTCCACGGATGAATCCCTAGGGGAGAAATATTTTATTGATATTTGTATTACAGTGTTCTTTTTCTTGTATTCGCTACCTCCCTAATGATCTTTGCTCCTCCCTCTTTATACAGTTCAATATCTAATTTCAATATAAACTTAAATGGCATTAATCGTTTATTCATGCCTCCATCTTCAGTCCCGCCCGAAACCGCTGAGTTAATATGCATGCCTCCATCTTCAAGTGTATGAAACTGCACATTTATGCCTCCATGATGAATTCTGCATGAAACTTCACATTTATGCCTCCATGATGAATTCTGCATGAAACTGCTCATTCATGCTTCTATGATAAATTATGCATGCTGGCAGACTAGATTGATGTTTGACAGGCATAATGGCTGACGTATGGATGAATGATGGCCGGCATCGGATTGCCGCACGGGTAGGATCGGGCCGCGGTGCGATGGAGTACTTTGCTGGGAATTGGTTGGCGCCAAGACTGGCAACATAAGTGGAAAATTGGCTAGAGGTGCGACTTGCAAAGCCGACTTCAGCAGTTGACCGGCGTTGACTTTGACCATTGGCCAGTGACTTTGACCATTGACCTAGTCATTGAATTTATGTAACACTGGGCAGGCCCGGTGGGTTTCTTAGGATGACTAGTTAGCGGGCTTGGATGAGGGCCAAAAGATGATCCAAGTACCAATTGGGCCCATTATGTGCATTTTTACTTACTCTGTACAAACAATGGGTTATTTGGGGAGAAAGAAACGCACACATCTTTGAAGAGAAGCACATTTTTAAAACCGATTTGGATCTGATCATTGAAGCCAGATTCTAGTTCTCACATGGGCTTCAGCATTTGGTCATCAAAATGCTTCAGTAGGTCATCAAAATGCTTCAAGAGGACAATTGGGATGCAAATA
>JAJJWW010003836.1:0-131884 GCA_023531295.1 Papaver armeniacum | reverse complement strand
GATAGGTGTCTAAAAACACCTAATTTAATATCTAGTATTTATGCTTTCTTTACGAGTTTTCTTGTAAATTATGTATCTTATGTGTGCTTTTGAGTTATTAGGTACTCCGGAGTCGCACGGACTGAAAAGTTGGAGAAATCACCCAATCGGAGCAAAAGGGCGAACTTGTCATTTCATCAAGGGAGAAGACTATTTGGAGTCCGGAGGTGGTTAAGGGCTCTCATTCAGGGTACCCCTTATCACTCAGCAGATGGGTGTTACTAACACCGGTAGCCCTTATCCAGAGGATGGTTATGCTGGATAGCACCCAATTGGGTCGGTCCTATCCATGGCCCAGATCCGGATCCAAACCCGAAATCGGATCCAGACCCACTTCACAACCCAACCCTATGTTCATTTCGAGAGAACTTGTTTCTCATTCTTCGTTTCGTTTTCCCCGAAATTGAAAGTTAAGAGAGGAAGAACAGAGATCGTCGTTAATGGTGGAATCAAGAGGGAGTTGAGAGAAGAATTGATGATATACTGGTGGTCGTCATTGTTGAAGCTCGAAGAAATGAGGCTAGGGTTTGCCATGAAGTTGAAATCAAAATAAAGAAGATGTTGTTTCAGTGAAATCAAGAAGAACTAGATTGGGTTTGAGATCGATGAGAGGGTTCAATCTGTTGTAGTAAAGAAACGAAATGGTGACTGACAAGATTCGAGAGAAGAATGATGGATTCGTGTTTACTGACCAAACTCGAGAATCGGGAGATTTGTGCTCTATTGTTCTTCCCCAAATTAGAGTTAGGGTTCCGAGCTTCAATTGAGATGGGGTTTCACTCGAATTGCGGAAAAGATGTATTTCTTGTTGATATTCATGGGTTTGTGGAAGATGTTGGTTAATCCGAGTTTGACAGGGTGAACTCGGGGAGATTGTTGGACCCGATGGACCGTGTGTGTCTTGAGATGCTCCAATGATAAGTTGAGGGATGAATTTGCGTTGCCATGATTTCGGTGAGAAGGATGAGAAGGTGCAGCTCAAGTGTGTGGTGGTTGTTGCTAGGATTTGAATCGGAGTCGTGAGTCAAGAATGAATGGAGAGGGTGCCGGTGGCATTGAGGCGGATTCGAGTACAAGGGTTAAATTGAAATTGCAGCTGAGTAGAATAATGAGGAAGTTACAGCTGCTGAGCTACAGAAAGAAGACAAAGTGGAGACTGGAATGAATTGTAAGATTGCAAGGCTGGGATGATTTAAGGTTAGGGTTTTGCTTTGGAATTGTGTATTAAAGTGCCTGAGCTAGAATGTGGTGGTAACTGAGATAGAGCAGCAGGTACAAGGTGATGGAATATGGTTGAGCAAGGAAGGAGCTGGTGGTATGGCTCTGAGGTGGAAGCTAGTGGAGCACACCAGGTCTGGGCTGTGGTTATGATTGCGATTGGATGGAACTGGTGGAAGAATGTTGCAGGGATGGAGAATGGCGGAGATGCAGGTGCGGGTAGTGGAATTGATGCTATTGCATCTGGTGCAGTTGAAGTAACAGGAAGGGTGTTGCTGCCATGTCATAAAGCAAGGAATAGCAATTGAGTTGAATGAGCATCGGAGGTGCATTAGAAGCCTCGAGATGAACAAGGATAAGGAGGTTTATGGCACAGATAGTTGTATATGGGTGCAAAATCTGGAATTCTCGTGGAGTTTGAGTTGAGTATTGGGCTGTAATTCGCTCGGCAAAATGGTTAAGAAACTGAATCGATGTTGCTAGTTAGCCATGGTTCATGGCAGAGAGGTGGTTTAGCTTAACTTCGGTGGGGGTTCTGAGCTTACTTTGAGGTCCAGCAGGCCGGTGAAAGAAGGTGACTCTCGTAGTTGGTTGCCGCGAGCTTAGGGGTCTGTGTACGATGCGTGCGAGCTGTGAGAAATGAGAGAAGTTGCGAGACATAAGCTCAAGAACCGATTTATTTGGTCTGGAGGAAGGTGCTATAAAGTCAGGCTGAAGTCGCAATATGGTTGTGAAAGCTGGAGGCATTGCAAGGAAGAGCTGGGATTGATCATTGAAGTGGTGGTTGAGTGAGAAGTAGGACTTGTTGGTGGTTGTACTTGTGGCAGCTGCTAGAGCACGAATTTGAGATGGTCGGGAGAGATACAGGCAAGTAGCCATCATGGGTCGGAAGATTGGTCGTGACCTAGCTGGTGATGCACAAGGATTGCGCAGCCATTGCTTTGGCTTGTGCAATGGCCTTACGCCAATGCCACTCGGCTCACTGGGTCGTCTGGCTGTCTAACTCACTCATCCGACCCGAGTGACCGTGTTGACTCGAGCGATTTGACCCGAGTTGGACCTTGACTCCGATTCGACCGTTGACCAGGTGACCGGTTTGACTTTGCCGGTCACCCGAGCTAGTTTTCGACGACTATTCCGTGGGATTCCAGCCACAATCCCGATTTTCCGGCTGAGCGTTTTGGGACAAAATTTCTACACGGGTTTCTCTCCATGGTGGGCGGGTGAATTTTCAACTAATGGACTTTGAAGACAAAACCTAATTTTGGAAGGAGTGGAGCTATAAAAGAGAGGACTTTTACCTAATTGAGGATATCTTTTCTAATTCTCTTCTCTACTTAGTTCTAGGGTTTTTACCATGAAGTTTCTTCTCTTCCGTCTTGTGATGAACTCCATGAATATGAGTACCTAAGTTTATTATTGGTTATGGAATAGTTGGATTTCACAAAGCATGTTTCTTTGTTCAATATATTAGTTTTGTCTCATAATTATCGTTTGCAATTCTCTGAAAATATTGTTTTATGATTGATTGATTGTTTTGTCAAGTTGCAAATTGGTAGAACTTCTAATCACATCTATTGCTAGTTTAGGGTTTATTATACGCAAAAGTGATATTCCTTGGATACAAGTAGCATAATATGATTATAGTTTGTAGTGATATATTCTTATGATCATATGTGAATCGTAACCTTTGTTAAATTGAATTAGTGCGCTTTCCACGTTCAATTACTTTGATTGGCCTGATTTCATAGAACTTAACGCATCTAGGAATTAAACTTGATTAGTGCTTTTACACGTTAGGTTGTTCCTTTAGGTAGAATTCATATTCGCATCTTTTAATGTGTTTGTTGATGACATGAGGAGATTTGCGGGATATTCTTGCGAACAAGGTATTCTAGGGTCTTTGATAAAAGTTGAGATTAAATATCAATTCTAGTTATTGTGAAAAGCATGTTAGTGAATGAAAACGAAATCCTTAACCAATATCTCTTCTATCTTATTTGTTTGCTTATTTCTTTATTTGCTTTTTATTTTATTTCATAAAATCACAAAATCTACCGTGTTATTTATAAGGAAACCATAATAATTTGACAACCTAGACCTCTCTGTGGGATCGATCCTTTCTTGCCCTTGCTATATTTTATATTTTGAGTAGTAAGAAAGTGTAATTATATTTGTGTCGCTACTGACAATCGGTCAAATTTTAGCGCCAGTTGCTTGGGAGGCAGTGGTTGTTAATTGTTTTTGGTTTCTTATTTTTGTATTTAGTTTTTGTTTTATTTATTTATTTTTTTTTTTCTTATTTTCTGGGTTTTAACCTTGGTTTGGGAATTATTTCAGGTGCTTATTTCTATGGAAGGAGCATATTGGAGCAATGGATATGATTTTCAACCTCCTCAACACTATGAAAATTGCCCACCATCTATGGGATGCAATCAAAACCAATTTATTGGCTATGATGCATATCCTGGAGAACCTTATGGTGATTTTCATACATACCAACAACAACCTTGTAGTGGGTATGTAAGTCAAGCACCTAGGTGGGATAATTCTACATCTAATTGGCTTTATTCGAGTTGTATGCAGATTTTGAATGGGTTACGAGAACATGCAACAAAGGCTAGACCAACTTGACCGTGATAGAGAGAACGTCGCACAAACCAATTTTTGGAATATTTCTTCTTACCCGACTCCAGATCGTAGTTATGATCATTCACCCATTCAAAGGGAAGAGTCATGGGAAAGAGAACATATTGTAGTCAATGGTGGTAAGCGTGTGAACGTCAGAAACTTACGTAGAAATTATACAAGTTGGAAGATGATGGAGCCTCGGAAGAGCTAGTCGATGAAATTAGTAGGACCATTCATATGGAACTTAAACGACGTCGTGATAAGGGTTGGGAAACCGACGACGATTCTTATTATGGTGAGTCTGAAGATGAAGACGAAGATGAATGTGTTAAAAAGGACCAACCTTTGGAGATATTTGATGACATTAGTGTAGTTGACTCAATTATTGATCTTTATAATGATCAACCACCTATTCAAAAGGTAATTGAGTATGATGAAACTAGTGTGTTACACAACTTCTTTGCAACAAGGTGTGAGTCTAATAAAGAGGAGTGTGTTGAGAATGAGACCGTTTTGACCAATATTGTGGAAGACCCAATTGAGCTTGCAAATGATTGTGATGATGATGTTTATGTTGAGACTTTGGTTGAGGCAGAAACGGACTGAAGAATGGTTGCAAGGTTTGATAGAGGACCATGATATAAAAGAGGTGAATAATTCACTTGAGTTTTTCAAGGATGAAGAGGATTCCGTGATACAAGAGATTGTGCAAGGTTTATCTAACCCTTTGCCTATTATTTCTTCTCCTTTACCTCTTATTGGTTTGAATGTATGTGCTTCGAGAATATTGTTGAATGACTTTGTTTCTCGTTTTCCGCCATTAGAGAAACTTGATTCTCATACTATGCAGGTTATGGAACCGAGAACCGTGGAAGTACCCGACTTCTATATTCTTTATACACTTCCAAGTGTGGACAAGAATAAGTGTGGGGAAGCTTTTATCGGTTCATAGCTTTACTTTTGCTTTATGTTACTAATATTTGTGTGAAGCTAGTGTTTGCAAAACAGGTTCTATGGACGGATCCCCAACTTTTCCGATTGTTGGTGTATGGGGAATGAATCTTGCAAGAAGATATAGTCGGACTGTCGACTATAAAACAAGCGCTTAGTGGGAGGCAACCCACCGGTTTTGTATCTCTTATCCGTTTGCTTTTTATTTTTTGTTTCGTTTATTTATTTTTTGCTGTTTTCATATCATATTTGCATCCCTATGTTTAATTTCATTGAGTCCGTAATCTATCTTAGAAGAGAATTATGACAAATACCCTTTTCAGTCAGAAAATTTCAGACTGCGCGTAGTTCATTCCAGAGACCATAACTGTCAGACCGTTTATCAAAACACTGTGAAATTTTGACACTGTGTAGAAAACACGTAGGTGAACAACTTTTGTGAAATGGAGTTTTTCCAAATTCCTTACCAATTTGCACAGTTTTTGCGTTTTATCTGCTGTTACGTCAGAATTCAGAACTTTCGGTTTTACACATTGAGGACAATGTGAAGTTTAAGTGTGGGGGAGCATTTATATGTTTGTATAGTTTGTTTTTGACACCATTAGTGGATGGAACCATTTTGAATGCAGGAGTTGAGGAACCAATTATCTAAAAGGGACGAGTATAGCTCGAAATCACAAATTAACATGATAAGTTGTTACCATATCTCGGAATATCACCATATCGCATTCTATTTTTATTTTTCCATATTTATCTATTGTTCTCTAAGTGCTTTGGTGGGTCACTAAAAATCGACGTGTTATTACTGCTAGGATGAAATAGAGTGATTGAGTTACTAGAAAAAAAAAAAAAAAAAAATGATGAAAAAGTTTATGAAAAGAAAAGAAAAGAAAAAAGGACCGATCAATTAGACCAAAACGGAATAAAAAGACACTTGGGAATAGCAGTATGTGTGAAACGTAGTCCCTGTCTCCGTCGCCTAAACAAGCGTGGAATGCAGGATCCAAGGCAACTATCATGTACTTGCTGACAAGAAGCATGCGCTTGGATCCAAAAGATCTAATCATGCCAGTCTAAAAAAAAAAGAAATTGGATCCAGTTTGATCCAATCATATAAAAAAAAAATAAATTATTATTGTGTTGAATAAAGTCACTCTTGGTTCCCTTGTATATGCCAATTGATTTGATGTAGCATTCATCACTAAGTAGCTCAATCCAATAGGATTAGGTTCATCTTAGCGATGACCTTCGAGACGAGATATGGGAAACATCGAACACTTGTGAATATTCGCCAACATCTACATATTTATCCATCTTCTTAATCTTTTCATTGTGATTGTGGGTTGTTAGTTTCCGAGTATTGTGGTTTGTTCGACTATCTAATTAGAGTTTATTTACTAATAATGAATTGAATTTGCAAGGTACCTCCTCCTGTAGTCAATTTGGATTCGTTCATTGATTTGTCACGAATAGACGGAGTTTGAAATATAGGTTTTGTAGGTATATCTCTAGTAAACCTTCACGAGACTATAACTCGTCCACTAGGGACACCTAGGGGTTTAAAGGCTTGTTATTTATGCTAAAATTAACCGTAGCCTCGACGTCACGGAGTTGTTGTATTTTTATTTTTGTTTTGTTTGATTTGCTCGAGGACTAGCAAAGTCTAAGTGTGGGGAATTTGATAGGTGTCTAAAAACACCTAATTTAATATCTAGTATTTATGCTTTCTTTGCGAGTTTTCTTGTAAATTATGTATCTTATGTGTGCTTTTGAGTTATTAGGTACTCGGAGTCGCACGGACTGAAAAGTTGGAGAAATCACCCAATCGGAGCAAAAAGGGCGAACTTGTCATTTCATCAAGGGCGAAGACTATTTGGAGTCCGAGAGGTGGTTAAGGGGCTCTCATTCGGGGTACCCCTTATCACTCGGCGATGGGTGTTACTAACACGGGTAGCCCTTATCCGAGAGGATGGTTATGCTTGGATAGCACCCAATTGGGTCGGTCCTATCCATGGCCCGGATCCGGATCCAAACCCGAAATCGGATCCGGACCCACTTCACAACCCAACCCTATGTTCATTTCGAGAGAACTTGTTTCTCATTCTTCGTTTCGTTTTCCCTGAAATTGAAAGTTAAGAGAGGAAGAACAGAGATCGTTGTTAATGGTGGAATCAAGAGGGAGTTGAGAGAAGAATTGATGATATCCGGTGGTCGTCATTGTTGAAGCTCGAAGAAATGAGGCTAGGGTTTGCCATGAAGTTGAAATCAAAATAAAGAAGATGTTGTTTACGTGAAATCAAGAAGAACTAGATTGGGTTTGAGATCGATGAGAGGGTTCAATCTGTTGTAGTAAAGAAACGAAATGGTGACGACAAGATTCGAGAGAAGAATGATGGATTCGTGTTTACAGACCAAACTCGAGAATCGGGGAGATTTGTGCTCTATTGTTCTTCCCCAAATTAGAGTTAGGGTTCCGAGCTTCAATTGAGATGGGGTTTCACTCGAATTGCGAGAAAAGATGTATTTCGTTGTTGATATTCATGGGTTTGTGGAAGATGTTGGTTAATCCGAGTTTGACAGGGTGAACTCGGGGAGATTGTTGGACTCGATGGACCGTGTGTGTCTTGAGATGCTCCAATGATAAGTTGAGGGATGAATTTGCGTTGCCATGATTTCGGTGAGAAGGATGAGAAGGTGCGGCTCAAGTGTGTGGTGGTTGTTGCTAGGATTTGAATCGGAGTCTGTGAGTCAAGAATGAATGGAGAGGTCCAGTGGCATTGAGGCGGATTCGAGTACAAGGGTTAAATTGAAATTGCAGTGAGTAGAATAATGAGGAAGTTACAAGTTGCTGAGCTACGAAAAGAAGACAAAGTGGAGACTGGAATGAATTGTAAGATTGCAAGGCTGGGATGATTTAAGGTTAGGGTTTTGCTTTGGAATTGTGTATTAAAGTGCCTGAGCTAGAATGTGGTGGTAACTGAGATAGAGCAGCAGGTACAAGGTGATGGAATATGGTTGAGCAAGGAAGGAGTCGGTGGTATGGCTCGAGGTGGAAGCTAGTGGAGCACACCAGTGCCGGGTCGTGGTTATGATTGCGATTGGATGGAACTGGTGGAAGAATGTTGCGAGGATGGAGAATGGCGGAGATGCAGAGTGCGGGTAGTGGAATTGATGCTATTGCATCCGGTGCGATTGAAGTAACGAGAAGGGTGTTGCTGCCATGTCATAAAGCAAGGAATAGCAATTGGAGTTGAATGAGCATCCTGAGCCGCTTTAAGCTCTGAGATGAACAAGGATAAGGAGGTTTATGGCACAGATGTTGTATATGGGTGCAAAGTACTGGAATTCTGTGGAGTTTGAGTTGAGTATTGGGCTGTAATTCAGTCGGCAAAATGGTTAAGAAACTGAACTGATGTTGCTAGTTAGCCATGGTTCATGGCAGAGGTGGTTTAGCTTAACTTCGGTGGGGGTTCTGAGCTTACTTTGAGGTCTGTAGGCCAGTGAAAGAAGGTGACTCTCTGTAGTTGGTTGCCGCGAGCTTAGGGGCTGTGTACTGATGCGGCGAGTTGTGAGAAATGAGAGAAGTTGCAGGCATAAGCTCAAGAACTGATTTATTTGACTGGAGGAAGGTGCTATAAAGCTGAACTGAAGCTGCAATATGGTTGTGAAAGCTGGAGGCATTGCAAGGAAGAGCTGGGATTGATCATTGAAGTGGTGGTTGAGCTGAGAAGTAGGACTTGTTGGTGGTTGTACTTGTGGCAGCTGCTAGAGCACGTAATTTGAGATGGTCGGGAGAGATACGGGCAAGTAGCCATCATGGTCTGGAAGATTGGCCGTGACCTAGCTCGGTGATGCACAAGGATTGCGCAGAAGATCGCTTTGGCTTGTGCAATGGCCTTCGCCAATGCCACTCAGCTCACTGGTCCGATCGCTGCCTAACCCACTCATCTGACCCATTGACCCGTGTTGACTCAAAGGATTTGACCTCGAGTTGGACCTGGACCCGTTCGACTCAGACCTGGTGACCTGGCTTGGACTTTGCTTTGGTCACCGAGCTAGTTTGGCTGACTATTCCGGCGGATTAAATACAATCCCAGTTTTCCAAGGAGGCGTTTTGGGACAAAATTTCTACACTGGTTTCTCTCAGTGGGTAGATTGATTTTTGAACTAATGGACTTTGAAGACAAAAACCTAATTTTGGAAGGAGTGGAGCTATAAAAGAGAGGACTTTTTACAATTGAGGATATCTTTTCTAATTCTCTTCTCTACTAGTTCAGGTTTTACCATGAGTTTCTTCTCTTCCGTCTTGTGGATGAACCCATGAAGATAATACCTGTTTATTAGCTGGTTATGGAATAGGTTGATTTCACAAAGCATATTCTTTGTTCAATATATTAGTTTTGTCATAATTATCGTTTGTAATGTTCTGAAAATATTGTTTCTGATTGATTGATTGTTTTGTCAAGTTGCAAATTGTGAACCTCTTAATCACATCATTGCTAGTTTAGGGGTTTATTATAATTTAAAAGTGATATTCCTTGGATACAAGTAGCACAATATGATTATAGTTTGTAGTGATATATTCTTATGGATTACATGTGAATCGTAACCTTTGTTAAATTAAATTAGTCTTGCAGCTTTCCGTTGATTACTTTGATTGGCCTGATTTCATAGAACTTAACGCATCTAGGGAATTAAACTTTGATTAGTGCTTTTACACGTTAGGTTGTTCCTAGGCAGAATCTATATTAGCATCTTTTAATGTGTTTGTTGATGACACTTGAGGAGATTGCGGGATATTCTTATAGATCAAGGTATTCTAGGGTCTTTGATAAAAGCTGAGATTAAATATCAATTCTAGTTATTGTGAAAAGCATGTTAGTGAATGAAAACGAAACTTTAACCAATATCTCTTCTATCTTATTTGTTTGCTTATTTCTTTATTTTGCTTTTATTTTATTTATTCATAAAAATCACAAAACTACCGGTGTTATTTATAAGGAACCATAACAATTTGACAACCTAGACCTCTCTGTAGGATCGATCCTTTCTTGCCCTTGCTATATTTTATATTTTGAGTAGTAAGAAAGTGTAATTATATTTTTGACGCTTACGACAGTGTTGGGACATTAGGGTTCACAATGGTGAACTTGGTGGTAGGTTTGTTCTTGCTAAAATAAAAATGGCAGAGGAGACGTTAAAAGAAGAACAATGATCAAGATAAAACAGCTTCAATAAGAGAGATTAATCACAAAATGATCAAATTCAGCAAAATTAACGAACCTTGATGCCATAGAAATAGTAGCGTGAAGAATAGTAGCAGGAAAACGATGAAGAAGATGATGAAGAAAAGCACAGAAAAAGTTGCAGTATCGATGAAGAAGACGAAGTAAAAGGAAAGAAATGTTTTCACAAGGAATCCGCCTTTAAATAGACGAGAAAAGAGTAACCTGATAACATTAAATGTGCCTGTAAAAGGGAAATTTTAGATACGTGTAAACAGTCATTCTCGAATTTACTGAATCTTGTCGGCAAAAAATTGGTGGAAAATTGACGATTGCGGCATCTCAAAATGTTAGTTCTCATGACATTCTCTCCTTCGCAGAGAAGACATGAGAAGAGGCAAGATGTAAGATCAGAATATCGCAACATCAATACTTCGCGAAATTAATAAATAAGGACATTGCGAGGGAGTCGCAGGGAAGTAAAATAAATGACGCAATGAATGACGACAGCTGTAACACGAGGAAGATATGAAAATATGGCGAAATTTAGGAGTGTCGCGAGAATTGATACATGTACGCTTGCGATATTTCGCAAGCCATTCCCGAAAATAAAGGACAACTTAGCTGTCATCCACCGTATACTACCCTATATAAAGGGTTGAGTAAGTCTGTTGAGGGAGAGTTCTTTTTGAATTGTTAAGCAAGTCTTTAAGAGAGAGAAAGTTTTAGAGTGATTGTAATTCTTTAACTCATTTCTATTTCATATTGTAAAGATTCAAGTATTCAATCAATAGAAATCATAATCATTCATCTTAAAATGACTTAATTGTGTATATTCTAGTGAGGGGTGTAGTGTAGGATTTCCTGCAACTACGGAAGTGTGAGTAACTTGCGAAATCATAGAGTGAACTCGCGAGAAGGTGACAAGAGCTTGCGAGAATATGAGTCGTATGTGAGCTGTCATCCATTATGTAAACACTATATAAAGAGGAGAGCAGAGAGAGAAAGGGAGGATAATTTTGGTAAGAGAGAAAGTGAGAGATATTATTTCGTAGAGAGATATTTTTAGAGAGAGAAAGACTTTATTTTCTTTATCATCTTCTTCCCCAAAAACTAGATCTAGAAAGTTCCAAATATCCATTAATGGAGATTGTAAATGTAAACTCATGTAATTACAAAAATCACTAGTGAAGAACCATGGATGTAGATCACATTGATCGAACCATGTAAAAATCTTGTGTCTCCATTTATAATTTTAGTACTTTTATCTTTATTTTGATTATCAAATAAGTTTAGATCTAGAAAATATTATCATAATATCAAAAGGGTTGTGTTGTGGGATTTCCTGCAACTACACCGACATCGACATGTTAGTAGATGCAACCAACGGACACTGTGCATGTTCTCCTCCATGGATGGATGTAGCGGCTACAACCGAGATAAGGATGTACGAGCATGATGCAAGTAAGATAGCTTTTCGAACTCCTCTCGGAAATTTTTATTATACCATACCGCCATTTGGATTAAAGAATGCCTGTGCAACGTATCAACGCTCTATGACTGGCAATCTTCCACTGGAGACGATACCTCAAGGGAGAAGCCTCAAGAAGATAACGATGTTCACACGTCATATCGAGCAAGATCCAGGCGAGTCACTCTATCGACAGTGGTCGAACAAGATCCAGGCGAGTCACTTTATCGCATGCTGCACATGTCTATCATGCTATGTTGAGAATCCGCTGCTTTTTGTCATCCTCCTGAGCCGCTTTCAATGCTCATCTACAACAACATATGCCCTGATAGAAAGAACCAGGCCTGCCGGTAATGAAGAGCCTCATAATGTTTATATGGCATATATCTCACCAACAAAGCGATACAACCTTCGCTCTTATGTACGCAGCTTCCCCGAAGCATCAAGAGGAAAACCACCGAGATACAACATCCTCGTTCACAACTCCAACTCCAAATATCATGCACGACTCCCACAATGATGAAACAATGTCCAAGATATTCCATATCTGCCTGACAACAACCACTTGCGTACAAAAACCATGTAAAACCACGCTTTGGGATCGAGGCTCAAGATGAGTTCCTTCACCGTCAGTCAAGGGAATTCTTTAATACAAGAGAGATGGTCAGTCAAGCACATGAATTCGCAAGGGTAAATCGAACCGAAGAGGAAACACCTAACGCTCCTCTAGCAGAAGCTGCTAAATGGTTTATTCAAGATCCGCCTTCAACGCTTTCCTTTTCCTCAGACCCAATGCCGCCTGCATCCTACTTCAACACTTTCTCCAGATCCACCAACGTTCGCATAAACCACTTCAACATCCTCTCGAGCCATTTTTAACACCTGTTGTAACACATCTGCGCTCTGGTCAAGTTATCTTTGATGTATCATTGCTCAACACACGCCTCATCCATCCTTCATGAGGGTCGAGCACGAAAACCTTGGGTCACGGAGAAGGGTTATCTTGTGGAACGAATATTTTCATATAGTTGAAAGGGCGCGGTGAACAACTCATCATCAATGTTCGGCATATCTTTGAAGCTGTCAACACCTCCTGACTTGGCACCAGTATTATCCTTGGTGATATCTCAACAGGAGTTCTTTTCATTCCCACAATAAAAAAACATGAGTCAAGATTTGTATAAAACACGTGAGATGTGTAGTCACACACGACAGTAACACACATTCACGCTGGAGTACACAAGGTCGGTATTAGTCCAAACACCGGTATTGCTCAAGTCTCAAGTCCGTGTTGATCAAGTCACAAGTCCGGTATTGCTCAAGTCTCAAGTCCGGTATTTCTCAAGTTTCAAGTTCGGTGTTGATCAAGTCACAAGTCCGGTATTGATCAAGTCACAAGTCGGGTATTGCTCAAAGTTTCAAGTCCGTGTTGATCAAGTCACAAGTCCTGTATTGCTCAAGTCTCAAGTCCAGTATTGCTCAAGTCTCAAGTCCGGTATTGCTCAAGTCTCAAGTCCGGTGTTGATCAAGTCACAAGTCCAGTATTGATCAAGTCACAAGTCCGGTATTGCTCAAAGTTTCAATTCCTGTGTTGAACAAGTCACAAGTCCCAGATTGCTCAAGTCTCAAGTCCGGTATTGCTCAAGTTTCAAGTACGGTGTCGATCAAGTCATAAGTCCCAGTATTGATCAAGTCACAAGTCCGGTATTGCTCAAAGTTTCAAGTCCTAGTGCTGATCAAGTCACAAGTCCGGTGATTGATCAAGTCACAATCCGATATTGCTCAAGTTTCAAGTCCGGTATTGATCAAAGTCACAAGGTCTGGTATTCGAATAAAACAGCGCACGCAGCAGGTCAGTTTGCCAAGTAAACACAAGTCGACGTTCACCGTGCACGCCATGGGTCCCACTTGATCCCAACCCCATATTGGTACGAGGTCGGGATCTTTTTTACAGCAAGCTCACCCACGTCATGGCTCCCGCGTTAAAACCAAGCAAACAGCAAAGGCCGGTGTTGACTCAGCGCTAACGCTCTCCACGGGCTGCTCGAAGGCGCTGCTTTCTGGGACCAACATTTACATTGAGCACGCAGGTTTCGTTTTTGGAAAAACCGGTACGAGACAGTGACGTTTGAAACATGTACACGGTGAGTAAGCGTTTGTCGAAGCATGCATGCGCCCATGCTGAATCAAGCATGCTGACATCGGGTCCCACGTTCGACCAAGCGGTGCGGCGGACCCACGCTTGACCAAAACAGGCGCATAGGCCCGTTGATCGAGCGAGCCCATTACCCCACCGGCAAACGGGCGCTCAAGATCCGTGAAGCGAGGCGACGGCCAGGCATCATGCTGAGGGAGCGCACTCGCTCTGGAGCGCACTCTTCAGACCGTGACATGCTCCAGGGCACGGGATGACCGTCTCTCACAGTGACATCTAACTTTGTCTCATAAGCTTTGTCTTTAGCCCGTCACCCATCATCATACCCTACCCCACAGCTGATGGTGTAACCATTCACGTTGCTAGAGCAAAGAGGACTTAATGTTGATGGTGGATTTTCATTTAAGGCTAAGGTTGTAAGCGGCAAGAATTGTGCGACTGACATCCTGCAAAGGATAAAGCCATTGATAAGTGATGGATACTCCTCACTTTCACTAATTCACACTAGAATGGAGCATGTAGCAACAATCCCGTGTGAATACATGAAATTCATCGAGGTTGGAGCATGTACTTAGCAATCATATACCTGGCAATTTAGCATTATTAATTAATCGTAGGCTTATTGTATATTTCCTGACATACTCATTATGATGCGGCATGGCGGCTAGAGTGTTGCTCTCGGCGAGAGCCTTGCGAACCTCCATGCATTATATTGAAGCATGTGCAAATACCCGTGGGTGTCTCGGTGTGTTATACTAGCCGTTAGGAACTCTACATTGTTATACTGGCAGTTGAGCATCAAAGTGCATCAGTATACGATCTCAGATGTGATCTCGTTCATCAAGCATACCTTGGTAGTAGTTGGAATCGCCCGAGATCAATTCCACCAACCCCCAACGAGTATGGAGATATTCCTTTGCCAGGAACCAACGCGGACCGCGCCGTCTGCCTCCCCAAAATATTGGCACCAGCACGAAAGCGTCCAAACCAGGCGTATGGGCGGAAAACCTAAGTCAGGTTTCACGGCATAGTACATGTGTAAAGCGGTCTCAACCATCCCCATCTTGGTATAGATGGGGCGTGAATGTATAAAGATTCAAATGGCTTGAGAACATATCGCCTGATCACCATGGGCGCTACGCCACACGACCCGATGGTGCGGTACCAACGTGGTTGGTCATCGGTCGTCGCCGAGCGAGCATAGCCCTTTTGCCATCAAGTAAAATTAGGGTTTTGAAGCATCAGCGTCGTCTTCTCCCGTCGCGAATCAGAGTCGGTCGTTAAGCGAGTCAGGTCATCTTCAGCGCGCTGACCCGCCGTCGACCGTCTATCCCCTCACGATCGGCCAGGCATCCTCATGCGGCTGTCCCAAACGTCACGTCAAACTTGTCAGTCACACTTCCAAAGTGCTGGCCCAGTCTAAACCCTCAGCTTCATAGAGACCAGTTGAGTAAGCTGAATCCATTTCATGGGAGACTGTGATCAGTATAAGTAAATACCATCCTATCCACCTATGGCAAGATAAGTTAGGCACGGCAAATACAAGCTTGAATGCGTCTTGAAGCCTTCTTGAAGTTGTGATATGCGGCTTTGTGGCACCAGATTTCTGTTTGCCGTCGATCTCAACCACCCCCTCTTGCGCGGAATCAGATCGAGGTGGCCTAGATACATGCGCCTTTACTATAGGATGAAATGGAGGCGTACGGACGTCTGCCACCGGCATCTTTATACGCACGCATGCCAGGTCGAGTACACCAAAATCCTTCCCATGCTTTATAGTTTCAACCATTGGTACAGAGATACTGCGCGCATCTTCAAAGCCCCGAGATTCGATCAATGATGCAGGATGAGTATACCGAAGATCATCTAAATCAAGCCACCTGCACACAGCGCTTGAGTTTAACTACAACCGCGGTAGAGTTGAGTTGGTTAGTGCGATGGCGTCATGGTGAGTCACCACCGTCCAACTTTACCAGCACCACTTGATGCGAGTGCACCGCAAAATACATGATACTTCACGATATGCGACTGCTACGGAATAACGCTGTGATTAATCGATTTAGCGATACATGCTACCTTTTGTAGGTCCCAGTCCACACATTCCAGGACATCAATCATGTCACAAGGCGGGGATACATGCGGGAGTATTGGTATGGCGGTTTACGACGTACGTACAACACGCCATCACGAAGCGTGTTGAGGAAGTCATGGGCGGTTCGAGTAGCGGAGAAGTGGGCAAGGCCAGGTCTTATAACACAACACACAACTCCTACCACATCCTCCCTTCCTCCACTTCCCTAAGAAATGTGATAGGCTCAAATGGCTTATGTAAATACCATACTCCTCTGTTTGTGGAAAAGCATTACAAGTCAGATGAGGCGAAGCAGAAGTATTACAGCCACAAAGCGTGATCAAACACCCAGGAAACTGCCTTGCATCAATCGTATACTGCTCATATTTATTTACAAGTCATAAGCTGACCATGACTTCACAAATCTCAACACCATGTGCTTCCCTCCTAAGATCAACCCCATCATGCTTTGGCGAAACAAGTGCGGAGCGACCATTTATTGGTTAAGGCGAGGACTTGCAGATTAATTCGAATCTCAAACACTCTGCATTACATTTATTTAAGTTAGATTACATTCCTCATCCACCTCCCTGATTACCAAATCCAGCGCGAATAATTTCACCCATAAACACGTGTAAAACCGAGTTGCTAAGCCAAATGCTGAACTTGGTTGTTACCACCCCATACTTTGCGCTCTGGCCAGTTGCGGCTTGCTCACATTCTCGCCATTGGTGAGCTTGCGTGCGTAGGCCGCGGACCAAAACCTGAATTAATATCCCCCGTGACCACGGTCAATGCTCTAAGTGATTGTAGAGTGGGTGCGCTTTTGGGGCCCAGTAAGTCCATGTATTGAATTAGACATCTTTTGCAAATATTACGAAATTCTTAGATCAAATATATACTGTAGGCAGGGTATTTTATTATATTGATTACAAGGCAGGCAAATTGTCTTTGCTGGGTGCCGAATAATATTGATAGTAGACCAATGATGCCCAGATACAGGCAAATATTACTGGTTCGAGCAAATGTTATTGAGAATGTGCTAGTTTGAGGCAAATATTAGAGTTTGAGCAAATATTACTCGTTTGATGAATTATTGGTAGGACCAAATAAATATTAATTTAGGAATCTCTGTTCTCCCGGTCGAAGTAAAACAAATAAAGCATTGATCGTAAATCAGCATAAAATTATCAGTATTTGAATACACTCGGGAATCATTATTCACAGAGCTCTGGTTGAGAAGCCTAATTTATCGAAATGATGATTATTGCAATCAATCTGCGAGTGGGCAGGGGCCAATCTACCACCATAGGATGAAAGGAGTTTACCATATAGCACAGGATGCTCGAATGTACAGAAGTACCAAAAATCTCTTGAGGACAGGTTGTTGAAAGAATGATTAAATCTTTGGTTTAATCATTTATTAGAAATAAATACAAATGTAGCGACAAATAATAAAACCTAACCATGAAGAAGGATGATCGGCCGACCAAGAGGTCACGAGGCCAGGATCTTGGTATACGTAGGACCAATGGATGAGTCATTCAAGCAAACTCTTAATTATTTTGGAAAGAGTTTAGACCTAATATGACAATTGAGCAAATTAAATTAAAAAATCATTAGAAACATGTAGGACGGCTGTTGCAGGCCTTGAGCCACCCTTGGTAGAGTCAGGGGATGTGTAAATGTCACCATAGTATACGTATCACCGATCTGGAGTTTCCGGTATTTTCGATGCGCGTTTGAGCAACATTGAGAAAATATGCGAGATCCAGTTTCTTTAAAACTAGGAAAAATACAGCAAGATGATGAAAAAATAATAAATGGGAAATAGAAATTGAAAGATGTAGGACCGGACATGGCTAGAACATGGCCGGCGGCTAAACCATGATCCCACCTTTCCAGTTTATGTGATTTTATGTATTTTCTACGATTTGAGGAAATTTCATAAAGCCCAGGATTTAAGTAGGGAAATTTCCATGAGATGAGAAATAAAATAATAAAATAGGAGCCAGGTGGAGTAATAGGACGGCAGCAATGGCAAGGCATGGATGGCCAGGCCAATGGGCACCGGTCGATCTTCGGTACATATATAATTTTCATGATTTTAGAAATTTTCATAAAATCGGAGAGATTTATTAAAACCAAGGAGTATTTTGTTGAAATCGGGGAGTTTCATAGAATCGAGAAACTAAAACAACAACGATAATAAAGAATAATGGCGTGTGGGGCAGCTAAGGGCATGGCCAAGCCTTCCTGGCTAGAGCGTACAAGTTTCTAATTTTACTAATATTTTCCTTGATTTACAGAAAATTCATAAAATTGAAATTTCATGGTTTTGAGAGAAGAAATTCATGAAATGAAATTTTCATAATTTAGGAGAAATAATAAAAACAATGGGACGTGAGGTGTAGGGCCCAGAAGCTGCGTAGAGCATGCTTACGTAAATTTAAGTGCTCAGTCACCGACACCTTTCCCTAATTTTATTATTTCTTTGAAAATAAAATCATGAGATTAGAAATTTCCTTGAAATGAGATATTTTCTCGAAGCGAGAGAATTTCAGAGATCAGGGGAAAATAATAAAATATGACAAAAATAAAAATTAGGCGCCTTGGGGCCCCAGTCACGGCATGGCCAAACATTAGTAGACCAGTCCCCAGCGTCTTTGCCTATGTTTGTTATTGTGCTTTCCTATTTACGCCAGTTCGCGTTCATTCATATTTTGAAATGCTCGTTACGCATTCAAAAATATTGGTATATGCATTATTCACCCAAGTACACTTGTGCCATTTTAGTCGAACGTCGTTACTGGATACCTGTCTCGGTGAATGGCCCATCACTAACATTGGAATTATGCAGGAAGAACCACAGATTGAAGTGATGAGAATATATGAAAAGAATCGTAGAATATTGTTGGATATTCGAGCGATTAGAGATAATTAGCTGATGGCTCTATCTTCATGAGTTCCTATCTAGGAGCATTAATTATCGGGGGTTGAGCAATATAGACTTGGCACAAATTATGTATTCCTCTTATACAGTCGGAAGACCTAGTTGCATCTGAGAGCGTTATTGTCTATACTATGGACATGTTATGCAAAGGAAGTAAGTCCAATCTTGCGGTCTATCTGATTATAGGATATGCAGTGGTCTCGGCTGGAGACTACACATCTACATCTTCTCTTAGAGATTTTCTCAATCTAGGAGGTTTTATGGCATGAGCTTTCACGCTTAGAGACATGAGTCTCAATCTCATCCGATTCTGGGATCAGGAGTAGTCAGGGTGTAGTATTCATGTATTATCTGTGGCCTCGGGTAGGAGACTACCGTACATATAATCAAAGAAGTGGCCTTCTCGATCAGGATATTTATGGCATGAGATTTCATGCTTTAATGAGAACATGGGCCTCAATACTCCTTCCAGTTAGGATCCAGTATAGTTTAGTTTACCCTTTGCCAATCCACCATCACATTAAGTCCCTGTAGTGAAGACAATCATGTTCCTCGATCGACGTGAATGAAGTGATTTTTCCGGTACAAACGAAATAAGTAATTAGACCGTCATAAGATGAGGCAATGGTTACCATTTGAATGAAGCAAACCATTGTTTGGCTTGAAACCCAGTGGCATAATAGAGGCATCATCCGGTGAGCATAAATTATTGTAGAACCGCTGATTCGATGGTGGAGACCTTGGTCGTTTAGGATTCAAGGGTAGGGCTCGAAAATAAATCATATTTTGGAGATAAACGCTTGTTCTTTCGTTAGTTTAAGACAAACAAAATGGGCACAAGGAGTCTAATGATAAAAATTTTGTCTATGAGCTTTCAAACAAAAATTTTATTTTTTATATGCGTGAGATTTCTGAAGTGGGAATAAACTCTGGGTGTGGATGCTCAAATGCGAGAGAAATTTTTTTAAGCGGAGCGGCGTAAATGCATTATTAATGGAAAATTTTGTGAAGGCTTTCTGGAAATTTTATCTTGAGCTTTGGAAAATATACTCTACGCTTCCAAGACGGATGCTGCGTCGAGAAAAGAATACATATATATATTTTCAAATTTCGTAGGTTTCCGTTAAATATATATGTTATTAAAATCAATGTTTGATTTGAACAAGCTATTGAAAGGACAATCATTACATGGTGAAATAATATCACGTATATAATTTCACAATTTATGAGATGTTTGTGTCAATTTTGAAAACGATTAGATATTCACATAGTAAATTTAGCTAGGTTATTCGGTTTTATGAAAATCAGAGTCATGATTTTGAATAATGAATTTTACCCAAATCTTTGCATGTTTGAAGGAAGGCAGATTCTAAAGTTGTAATCACTACGGCTAGGTAAGGAGTTACTTAAATGAGTAAGAGTTGGATGGTTACCATTTTTGTAGACTCTGTTGCAGGCACATTTATTCCATGATTCATTGTTACCATCAGGCCCTGCGCTTTAGCAGCAGGCTTGATGTCTTTGATATCCACTTTGCGAGAATAAGCAGCTCCCATGTTAATTACTTCCAAGATGGTGTTTCCAGGAGATAACATCTCTGACGAAACTTTAAGAAATGGTAACCACAGAACCCTCACGGGTAGTGGTAGCGGAATCATTACATCTTTGAGTTATACTCTGGTTATTTCATTAGATTTACCATATTATGATCAAGTATGGTAAGGATCACAGATAAATGTAGACTCACGGAAATGGAAGAAATGCAGGGAGCGGAGAACTTGATAAGAGACTACATGATATTAGCAAATAACGTGTAGTCCCAGTAGTTCTTAGGTGAGTTATTCGCGCTCCTTATGTCATGACTTCCACTTTAGTACCCAATGAATCCCCTTAGAGACCAAGAGTTTATTATTCTTTTCGGACTTTCTCCATCGATTGACGGTCTTCAGCATTCTGAGCCAAACAACTCATGAATCAACAACTGATGAAGAAGTCGATGTAAATTATCCTTTTAGTAAGAGGTATTCATTGGCATCTCAGCAATTAAATAATAATAATTATTTGTTGATAGATCAAAGGGAATGAAATAGCGCAGATAAGCATCATGTTGATGAGCGTACTCTTCTTTAGGATATGAGAATGTGGAGAATTCCAAGAAATCCGATAGAATGGAATGGCGGCGTTGCAATGGAGATTTCGGCATTCTAAACCTTCGGAAAAGTTTAGAGACTCCCCTAGTAGTATACTCTCCTATAATATCTTATAGAATATAAATTGCCGGTTGTGAATGAATGAATGAGAATCCATGTGAGTATACGAGTAATTTGCCGAAATCGTCACGAAGAAATTCAGGACTGACATTTAAGCGAAAACACGGCGAATCTTCGTTCAAAATCAGTTTCGTGATACATGTATCTTCAAGCGGAAAATATCAGCTGTAGAGAGGGAATATTTTGGAAGTTTTGAGCTGTTTGTAGCCTGAAAAAAGCGAAGCATTAAACTTCAGGAGACTTCCAGAACTTTTTAGATTTTATATTGTCAATATTTGGGCAAATACTCATTTCTTCAATTTGCTTTGAATTTGGGGATATATTTGTGAGAAATTACAATCATGCAGAAAATGGTATATGACCCATCCCCTGAATTCTTCACCAATTGCTCCCGACAAACCGGTTTGTACATAATTTACATGTAAAATCATCTCGGGCCAGGCTTGCTATAAAACCCTCATGTTGTGCTTTTTAAACTGTTAAACACATGTCTTGGCGTTATTGAAAGGATTTAAATATCATTGATTCATTGAGATCAGGACCATTTGATTGATACATGAGCATGGTGCTTGCGGTCACCGTCTTGTTTACCATGGTCGTAGAAACATCAGCCTGAAACCCTGGTCACGGGACCACGCCGCTGGAATTGCTCAGAGGATGATATAATGACATGGTGGCATATCACGGTAGTAGCATTCCTTTTGTGATGATTGACTATGTAGGCCGGAACCAAGGTGTTGTTTGTAAGGTTGATCGTCATTATCGGTGGGCCGTCGGTCAGTATTTTCTTGAATCTCTCTCATTTTCCCTTCTTCCGAGGACCTGAGTAGAGGATCAGGTAGAAAATTGATAAATACAGGTGGTCGAAGTTGGAGGTACAGCAGTGGGAGCAAGCGAAAAGAGACCCAGTAGACAGATGCGGTATGGAAGTTATGAATCCCTTAAGAATTGCTGCTTGCATATTATGCTCGGGAAGGGTTAAGACCTCATACGGCGTCGAATCGATGTATTTAATTTTTTGAAGCTAAGTGAGGTTGTCACGAAAAAATCGCAATTAGGAGTTGTAGATGTCAGCTGTAGAAGTGTACATTTTATGATTTGTAATCCCGTACAAAATTTTCGGACTTCATAAACATGGGCAAAAGCCATATCTAGGCTCGTGTAATAGATTAATAGGCCCTTTTGGTATGTTGTAGAAGAGACATAGGCAGACATCTTGTATTTGAGGAGTATTGTACCATTCCCTGCCTATTGGAGTACGTTTTACCATTACATGGCACAGAAGTGTGTTGTGCTCCTCATTTATGAGGTAGTAGGGAGCATCTTGTAGAAGACTTTTGGATTATTCCCACCCCGGTCATGACTTTGGAAGACTTTCATTGTGAGAATAATATAAGATTTACACATCTTGATATGAATCATGCGGTTCTTAGAAAATCGCTTCATGGGTAACGCCAGAATGATTGGTTGATGAAGCCAGGGATTATTTGCTCCTGAGACCGTTTGTTAGTGCTGAATACCAGATGATTCACCGCTCCGGATATCTTAACGATCTTTGAAATCATGAATGAGGTATTCCTATAAAGTTGTGTTGATCTTTGATACCATGAATTTGAAGTTATAAAAGGCAGAAAGTCTAGAACCATGATTATAGATATAATCTTGCTCCTTCATCAGTGAGACTTTTACATTCTGAAACTAGTTGATGAGTTGAGCGTCGCTAAGATGAAGAGGTGTCTGGGGATTCCACTTTGGAGTGCTCTTAGAAAGCATATTTACGAGTGACACCTTGATGAAGTCGATGTTAATGCAGTAGACTCGCCTTCAGCTGATTTCCTCCACCAGATGTAGGGTGGTGAAGAAAGTTCCTCAATCATGCCAAGGGCTTGTAGTGTAGAAATTTAGGGCAGTAAGTTTCCTTGGAATCACCTCGGGTTGCCCGATTAGTATGTTGAAGGAGTTAGTGCATCCATGCTGAATGATGTGCATGTATGTGAAGTCTATCATGGGATAATGAAGACTTATCGATTGTAGTTTAGTTATACTTTGATACATCTTGGTGATGAATCAATGTGTCATCGTCCGAGATATTTGTGTTGCACTCTTTGATTGGGAGTGCACATTGGCTGCTTCTTAGATGCTTGAGCGTTAGAAGAGTATATTCCTTAAGCATCGAATGTCATGCATGGGTTTGATCATCTCGGCCTGCGGGTATCATACCATGACGATTCAGCATCCCTTTACGTCGGGCATATGATCACTACTCAATTGTTTCCAATGAGGATCAATATCCTCAAAAGGTATAAGACAATCCTTGTACCGAAGTAGTTCATGCCGACACGGAAGTCCCATGCTTTCCCTCATTTTACAATCACACTCTTCTTGGGAGTTAGCATCCATTTTGTCCATCAAATCCACTTCCTTCATTATAAGTTCAATGCACAAATGAGAGACCATATGGGTTAGTCCCCGGAGCCACTTATCATCCGGGAAATCATCATGCTTCATCATTAGACTTTTTTCGAATAACGTTCTAATTCTTATAACGTCACTCATGAAATAGTCTTCCATTGCGTCAAACACCGTGATGAACGTGTCCACGCACCCAAATAGATTCCTCTTCAAACGATAGTGAGCCGACTCTACCATACTTGTAGCTTGGTTGTCGAAGTGCTTGTGGTGGTTTTTAAATGCACTAACAAATCTATGTGCGTTGGTATCCAAGAATTGCTTGCGTAAATATATAATTATCTCCGGGTATTTGACGCCCCAATTCGCAATGAGCTTTGCAACATTTTCTTCAAACACTTCTTCGGTGATGGACCAAGTCAAAGCTTCCCAATCATTGTGGAAACATGCCCACATCCTTTCATTAGCCTCATATGCTTTTTTGAATTCTTTCTTCTTCACTTCTTTCTCCATCCGGTAATGTAGCAATCTTCTCTAGCTCTTTCAACTTAAGCGGTTGGATTATCCTTGGTATTTCTTCCGAACATTATTCCATACATGAAAGGTACAAAGAAAGTTTTGCGCGTTCGGAAATACCTTCCTTATAGCAAACATCAATGCCGCCTCTTGGTCGGTTACCATGACCTTTGGAAGAGCATCCTCCCGGAAGATAACTTCACTTGTTCCAATGCCCACACATAGCTTTATTTCAACTCATCATGAAAAAAACAAAAAGCAACGGTGAAAGGTGACTTGGTTGACGTATGACCAACAACGTTCATCAAGGGCATCTCATACTTATTGGTCTTGTAAGTGCAATCCAATATGAGAACTTGTGGGAAGCATAACGCCAACTTTACGCATTCTGGATGGGCAATAAAAAGGTGCGTCACATGGCCGAATTCATCTAATTTCTTTTGGCAAGCATATTTCTTCTTTTGCGCCAACCACAATAATTGTTGCATTACCAACCTACCTTGCAAATCCTTTCTTCTCAAAGTACTTCTCGCGTTATAGATTTGTTGCAACGTAGTCTTGTTATTCTTATCATCCGCCTTCAACTTGCTAAGAATTTTAGAGGGTGCCATACGTGCTCGTGTCATTTTATCTACCTCCGCATATTCATGAGCTTTGAGTCTTCCGGCTCTATAATGTCCATGAAGATCCTTTGGACGTGGGTGGTTATGGCGGAAATCCATATCTTTATTCATTGTGAAAACTCTTTCATCTATGTTCCAACTTAAGACGATCTTGAAAGGACAATTTATCTTCCTTGTTTTAGTCTTATATTTTTTCCCGGTCTTCCCAACATATGGCTTACCTTTTTTCTTCTTGCTTACTTTCTTCCCACCCCTCTCACAAACCATCTCAACCCGCTCCTTTCGGCTTTGTCTACCTTTAACTAGGACCCAATTGATTTTCCAAGCATGTTCCTCAACCCATTTAACAGCTTCTTCTTTGGTTTTCCACGTCTACATATCCACAAGTACAAAACTTAAGTTTTATTAATGATTTTGCATACAACATACTTGAAAATTAATAAAAACATAAACTACGTTAGTTACCTACCAAGTCAGTTTGGAAGTGATCTCTAGTATCTTCATGAATGACATCAACAGGCGGTGGTTGATCCTCCATAGTTTCCATTTGAGGAACAATCTACAACAATATCGCACAGGTTTTGGGCCAGGTTCGGCTCACAAGCTGTACTCTATGTAAGCCGATCTCAAGGTTCGGCTTGTTCGTGTTTGACTTATAAAGCCGAACTACTTGTCAAACATTGATTCGGCCGATTGGGCACTAATATTATAAGCCGAACATTACATTGTAACTCCTATTTTTTTTTTCTACGGTTCGGCTTATATTATCACATCACAGTTGAGCCGAATCATGAAAATCATTTGGCGCGAAAATAATTGAATGACAGTTCGGCGTATATATTTCTCAATCGAAGAAACCGAATCGTTTCTTATTTATTATGGTTCTAAGCATATATATTATCTCCGAACCTTACTCTATTCGCCGAACTAGTTGCAGAAATCATAACTTTTGGTGAAATCAAGCTACAAAACGGAAATTAAACAACTTCTACTGCCATACCTGTGTATTATTAGCATTGGGTTCCTCATCCATGTACTCATCTTCGGGATTTGGCTCCATAAAGGAATCATCTTGAGCTTGAGAAAAAAGTTGAGTTTGGGTAAAATCATTTTCATAATCCAACAAATAAGCCATGTCTGGATCTCCATCGTAATTGATATGTATTTTATTAGCTTTACGTGATGAAGATTCACCTTCCTCACTCGAATTTGTATCACACATCTCTCAATAATCACAAAGAAAAAAAAAAAAAAATTCCTCCTCTCCTTCTTCTTTCCTCCTTCTTCATTGTCTAAAATAAGTTACTAATTATCTTTAAAAAGATAATTATTATCCTAAATTAACACTAAACTAATTACAATCATTAACAACTAATTAATCAGATTAACACTAATTTAACACTAATCTCAGAAGGGTATTTTCGCATTTTTGAAAAGAGGCCACCCTAAAAATACTATTAGCACCATTTTTTTGTCTTATCTCGTATGCCCCCAAATTTTTTTGTATGCCCCAAATTAGGGTTCAATTACAAGGGGCATTATTGGACAGTTGGGCCAAAGAAATAAGCAAAGCCCAAACAAACTTTTAAACCCAGTATTCAAGGCATACATAGCAAGGGACCATTGTACTCTACAAGATGTGTGCCGCGGTGCGTGTAATGATTTGAGAATTGGCCGTGCCTAAAATTTTTAAAGGATGCGCTGTACCAGAAACTTCTATTATTAGTCTTGATACTGAACCTGAAATTGGCCGTGCCTAAAACTTTAAAGGCGGCCATCAATCAAGCATTCATAATCTTGATTATTATCATTTATTATCATAGATGTTTTACAGCTTTCCTCGCTGTTTTATGGAAAATTTTTTGCAAGGAAAATTATTATTGAGCTTAATTTGCAAAATTATTTATAAACACTGACAGTCTATGGCCTAGGAGGAGCATCTCCAATGAGACATTAAAAACATCCTAAATATACATAGGATTTTCAAGGACATTTAACCAAAAAATCATCTCCAATGAGAATGTGAAAGGAGAATGTAAAGATGATGTGTATGGTAGTTATGTAGACATCCTCAGAGTGCAAATCTGTTCACACTCCTCTAACAAGTGTATATTTCACATTTTCTTCTGATTGGTTGATTATTTAACGGATGGCCCCATTACCCTCCATGTTTAGAATCACGACCCTCGTTACATAACTCCCTAAATTAAATCAAGGGTAGAGATTAAAATGTGAAATATACACTCGTTAGGGAGTGTGCACGAATTCGCACTCACATCCTCAAAGCCATCCTCTAGTTTTAGAGGTTCTCTTAGAGGATGTGAACATCCTACTCATCATTATTAATGGTTATGATTAGATATATAATTTGGATCAATGGTTTAAAAAGTTCAATATTAAAGAAACACAATTTGTGGTTGGAGATGTTTTTCTTTTGATCTTTACATAGGAAAAGACAACTTCCACAAAAGATGCACCCCAAGTTACCATCGGAGATGCTCTTAGGTTGTAAATACTGTAATTTGTCATCACTAAAAAATACTTTGATGTCGGGGTAAAATAAAATACTGTAATTTGGCCCCAATTTCACATTTAAAATCCATAAGAGAAAAAAGAGTTAAATTCAGATCTATTTTTATTAATGGTCCTCACTAAAACAGATTACAAATTTTAGGATCAAAAGATTTGAGACGAATAAATCAAAAACCCTAATTAAATACCTAAACACGTTTATTACTTTTGGTTCCATTAGTCTTGGACGACCCATTAGCCTGCTTCTTGTCAGAAACCTGCTTAGTTTCTTCTTCCACATCCTTTTTGGCAGCGTCAAAATTCTTATAAAACCTCCTTTCGCCGCGTCGATCATCAGTATGTACTGGATTAGAACGACCTATCAAATTGACGCCTATTTTAAACGAAACATAAGCATCTAAACAAGCATATTCAACCTGATTATCAGTTAAGAAACCATTATCCCAGTGGCTCAACTGGATATCTCTTCTCTCCCGTAAATCTTGGCCGAGAACAGCGTTTGACAAATTACTCAGCCCATTTTTATATAGCCAGCTCTCTCTATATTCTTTGACAGTCTTGGTGAGTTTAAAAGCAGCCAAACTGCCAAGTTCTTCGGTTCTTGCAACATTCAAACGATGATCAGTCCAAAGCTTGTGCGCATCGCCATCGATTCCAGCTCCGACAAAGGTAAACTTCTCATTACCAAGAAAATCAGCAAGTGAATCAGGAATGTGATCGCAACACAAGATCTGAAATATGAGACAGCGTTTTAACGTACACAGTTGCAAAACAGCAACCGGGTTTCTTGTGATATTATCTCTTATTCGTCTCCATTCGATATCAAGACCCACAACAAGATTATTCAACTTGGACGGGAAATCGCTGTAGATATTCGCAATCCATCCATCTACCACAGAAGCTGTATGAGTAACGGTGGTCTGGATTTTATCTTCGTGAAAATACACGGTGTATTCATGATGTGTAGATTTAGTCTTATCAACAACTTTGATAGATGATAATGGTACATTATCACCACCGTTCTGGCTGTTGCTGCCATTAGTACTACTGTTGCTGCTCATCTGATCACTCCACTTCTTGGGATCAGCGATAGAAAGACCAGACAAGCCATTCTGAACCTTTTGAACTGATGAGCCATTCTGACCCTTCTGAACTGCTGATCCTCCTGCCATGGTTAAGTTAAAGAAAGAGTTTTCTCAAGAATTAATGTAAATAAAACTGAATAAATCAGAGCCAAAGAGAGAGGCGAGAATTGAGAAAGTCTAGTAATTGTATAGACTTTAGTGTGTTGAAACGGTAGACAGAGTAGGCTATTTATATGCACAAAAGACTTCGCGACCAAGTATTGTAACTTCCGGAATTAAGGAAAACAAAACCTAGTATAATTAGGAGTGATATTAGCGTTCGGTATTAAGACTAACAATGGATGTTTCTGGAATGTAAGACCAATCGAACTTTCTAGAATACTTCATGGGTAAAATCGTCTTGGCAGGTGATTAGTGGCGTGGTAATACTTTGCGTGTTATTACTTTGTTTAAAGGGTGATTTAAGACTAAACATTTAAGGCTTTTGTTAACTTGTATACGCGTATACATGTTAAGGTTTAATAAAGAACAAGCACCTTACCCGGTGCATACGCACCGGTTGTTTCGAGATTGGTTGAATCGTAGGGGTTAAAATTGTTTCAGAAAACATAGTATTATCATGGTGCCGCTGCAAAATGT
This sequence comes from Papaver armeniacum, assembly GCA_023531295.1. Lineage (NCBI taxonomy): Eukaryota > Viridiplantae > Streptophyta > Magnoliopsida > Ranunculales > Papaveraceae > Papaver > Papaver armeniacum. Next base: position 103,096 of record JAJJWW010003836.1, on the reverse strand, counting down.
GTAGGAGATCTCAAACGTTAAAAGGATTCTATTCCTAGTTGTCTCACTAGGAGCTTATTCAGTTGCTCACACTCTCACATCTCAATCCTAGTTAGTAAGTTCGCGAATGATTCGCGAATCATTCACGAATTTTTCCGTATCACGAATTTTACCGTTTAATTCGCGTACGTTTGCAACTCCGAACCCAAGTCGCGTATTATGTGGCATTCCCGGATTATTCGCGAATCGTTCACGAATTTTACGTATCCCGAAACCCGAATGATACGCCCGCTTAATTCGCCATAAATTCTTTAGCTTTTACGTTTTTAAATGCCTCACTTTTTGGGGTTTACTGCCTCCCGGGCATACACGACCCAATATTAGACGTTGTTGTAATTTTTATGAAATAAAAATGACTGAAATTTTTTGAAGGTGAAGGTGAGAGAGATCTCAAACTCACTGACCAAGCATCTAAACCACTATACCACGTCCTCTTGGATGACTAATGTTGTATATATTATTAATATCATCATATTAATTTTATTTTTTCTTTAAATAACTCACAATATGCATAAAAATTGGTCTATGACCTTCTAAATATAAATTATTTAGTAGTATATATAAATACCGAATTTTCAGAGCCGAACTCACATTTATAAATCGAATTATACACGTACGTATGTCGTTCCGAATTACTGACGAATCACGTCCCGTTGACCGAATCTTGGACCGAATCAGAATTTTACAAAACCGTATAATACTCGTACGTTTACCGTTCCGTACGTTTTCCGAATTCCGAATTGCTAACTAGGATCTCAATTCAGGTTGTAAAGCCTCGTGTTCCACAATCGATATACTCCCTCCGTCCCACATATATAGGCGGGGGACACAATTCTCTTATATTAAGAAAAAGAACATTGAATTCATAATATTTTATGTTTTTTCATGTTTTACCCCTTGTCCTATTAGTAACACAATTATCTATGCACCATAAATAAGGGTATATGTAGAAATATTCATCTAGGAAATAGTAGACCGCCTATCTAATGGGACAAGCAAAAAACAAAATTCCGCCTATATAATAGGGACGGAGGGAGTATGTAACATAATCTATGATATCGTAGCCGCATAAATGTTATTAAATTTCCTTATTTATTCTTTATAATTGGGTAGCCACAATCTATATTTCCCATGATCTCATGTGTACTTTCAAAATTCACATAGTGAACAGTGTATCATTTTCAATAATTCGTCCGCACCATCATCATACTTCATCATAAAATGGGTCTACTCTGTCTGACTTGTGAAATCTTAACTGTTTGTCGGTTGTGCGGGTCGGATTTGGAACCATCTCCGTAAGTAGGCTTTGATCATCATCATTTCACAAAGTGGAGTATTCCATAGCAATGTTTTCTTCAGAAATCTGCATTACCTTAGCTTTGTAATGCGAATGGAAGAACCCTTCTTCGTTAATGCGCACTTCCACCTAATCTCTAATGTTAATGTCCCTGTCCCGGTGTGACTGTGTAGTGATTTTTTGTAACTAAACCTCCAATTTGTGTAAGAAATTGTATAAGACTCCGTTTTTTTTTTATGTTAATATAATACTCCCTCCGTCCCACCATTAGATGACCTACTTGATCTAAGATCTTGTCCCATCATTAGTTGACCTATTTCACTAATCAAGGGGATATCTCTAAAACTACCCTTTTGATTTATTATCAGTATCATAAGAAATATGTATAATTTGATATTCATGTTTATACTCGTTACGTAGGTGTTTTAAAATGATTTTCAACGGTACAAAATTTACGAAAATCTATGGTATAGTTTGGGAGATAAATGATTTCTAAATTTTAAAAATTATTATCCATAAGGGCATAGTTGTAAAAAATACTTCAAAACACTCATTTCATTCATTGCCTTAAGAATTGTGCAAACTTCAACTAGGTCATCTAATAGTGAGACGGAGGGAGTATGTAAAGCAGAGTAAATGTCCTAAAGGATGCTGTGAAGTATTGTTGTATCTTTCAAGGGTGTACTTCTACTGCATGTTGTAGTGACCACTTTCTAGATACCATCTTTGTGCATTGAGCTTAGGTTAATTGGTGTTGTACTGTAAACAATAGATTTACACTAAGAACTTTATTTAGTTTGAATGTACCTCTTGGAAACATTTCTGATGCGTCATATTGAATTATCAATGAAACTGCTTTGTTACACTCCTCACATGCCATGTAGCAGTATACGTAAATATGGAGTCCTGTTGCATGCAAATTACAACTGTAAACATGTGGAGTATATTTACTTAATGAAAAAAAAATAAGTGTAATGTAGAAAATGTCCAAAAATTACATGAATCAATCAATGTTTTTGTCGATTTTTTTATCACCTAAGACATATAAATCTGATCTTTGGATGCCTCGTCTTTTATCTTGATTTCTTTCTGATTGGAGTACTTGTTATACAACCTGGCGAGATTGGGGTATACCCAAACTAATTGGGGTATACCCAATGAGACAAAATAGGGTCATTTTGAAGTAAAAGAGGTCACCCCTTAACCAAATATTTTCAAAATGGCAAAATTGCCCTCGTTTAATTAACCCTAAAATTTTGATTAGATTAATTAATTAAGTTTAAATTGATTGAATAGATTAAAACTTATGAATTTTAAGTTATGAAATTTTGTTTTTGATTGAACTTTTGTGGGATGATTTTTGATGATTTTTTTTTTTTTTTTTTTTTTTGAGAATATCTCTTGCAACGAAAATGAAGCACACAACCGAAATACTTCTAAAAAGGGGATTGTGAATTCGTTATATGAAATCATACTCAAAATCAAAGAATAAATCAACACTTTCGATTACGAAAATATGAAAAGTCGGCAAGGTCGACTAATGAAGATCATCTTAGGCCAAAAGTGGCCTAAGAAGATCTTCATCGTCGACCTCACCGCCAAAAGATGCTTGAGCAAGGTCTTCATCGTCGACCTCGCCGGCCAAAAAGTGGTCGACATGATCTTCATCGTCGACCTTGCCGACTTTTGTTTTTTGACATACAGAGATGACATAAAAATTTTATTGGCAAGCAAGGTATTCAAAAATACCCTTCCTAATTGTTTTGGCCGGCAAGGTATTCAAAATACCCTTCCATTTGTATTTGGCCTAAGCAAGGTATTCAAAATACCCTATAAATTTGTTGAAAAATTTGATGCCGCCATGGTCATTATGAAAAGTCGGCAAGATATGCATGTTACGACCTTGCTTAGGCCAAAAACACGAAATCATAATTTTCGATTTCTAACCTAATATAACAATCAAATCACACAACACAATGATGGGTTTGAGTTTAAACATCATTTATAGTCTTCTTTTATTTGTTAGAGTCAACAATTTTTTTGGAAAATCAAAGTTGAAGATTTTTATATGGCTTTGGTTGATGGAAGATGAAGATGAAGAGAAGATTAAGAGTTGGTTAGTTTTTTAATTTTAGGGTTAATGAAATTAAGAAATGAGTTTATTTTTAAAATTTAATTAGTTCAAGGGTATTAAAGTAAAATCACACTTTTTAATAATGACACACCATGTCCCCTTGAAATTGGGTATACCCCAATTAGTTTGGGTATACCCCAATCTCGCCAGGTTATACAACTATCAGGTTATAAATCAAAAGCGATCAATTGACTTCAGTGAAATAAAAGAGGAATGATAGAATCTTCTCGGATAAATCACAAACAGCCGTTTGCATAAAGGCTGTTGTGCACTCTTGGCTTAAAATTTATCATCCAGGGTCTTTAGCTCCTTTTAGCACTTGGTTATTCAACTGGGATAGTTTTTTTTATATGGCACCGGCCCACCATAGATTCTAGTCTCTTTTGATGACTCCGTAGAGAGTTTTTTCTTTCTGGCTTGTTTTGAAAATAAAAGAGGAGTTTGAGTAGAACACGAGAGATTTTGTCATTTTAACTCGGTCAGCCGATCTCGCCCCAATTTTTTTTTTCCTTTTACCCAGTATTGTTAGTCCGCCGATAACATCTGCCAAGTTTTGATTCAGATGAGATTAACATATGCATGAGACGGATAATGGTAGATGTTACCTATCAAATGCTTGTTGTTTTCAGTGAACTTTGGTTTCACATCTTCATTTATCATCACATAGTAGTCTTCAATGTCGATCTCTTTGGTTTCACTTTTTAGCCGGTGGATTTGCTATTTGACAAAACAGTAAGAGTATTTGGAACCTTTTACATAATGATATGCTGGATGCCCAAGTACCCGCCTCGTCCGTCGCTTCCTGCCATTTTTGGTCGCCCTCCATTCTTCTGGATATTGGAAATGTAAAATTGGGGTGTTGGTAGTTGTGGTGGTTAGTGTGTGTATTTATATTTGAGGTTGTGATTGTATTTTTGAAGGATTGTGACGGTTCATTGATTTTTTAAGAGGGAATTTTGAGAGAGATACGAATTCTAGTTACCTCACAAGGTAAGCAATATGGGGTGTTTCTTTCAGTGTCTTCTAAACAAATTGTATAGGTTTCTTTACGCATGACCTATTTATTTCTCCTGTATTACATATGAACGGGTGTGTGATTCATGTTTGTGTATTCATGTCTCTGTGAAAGGATGTGTTCTTTTCAATTTTTCTAAAGTGACCCTTCTAAAGTAACCCTTCAAGTTGCCAACTGGACTGTCCTATTAAGTAGTGACTTTTGGTGTGGCCAATAAGATGTTGATGACATGGAAAGTTCATGCTGATGTGGCCTCACCAAATCCAAGAATAATTGTGATGACGACATGTGGCGTTTTTGGGGTCTCTTATTATAAAGAAAGATTATTTTATGTCTTTGGAAATTGAGTTTTTTTGTCTTATTCTACTAGAAATTGGTTTTTCTTGCACTAAAAACAACAAATTTTGTTCCAAATGCAAATAATTGTTGTTTTCAATGCAATAAAACAAACAAATCTTGTTTTCAATGCAAGAATTTGTTGTTTTAGTGAACCTTAACATGTATACGGGTATACAAGATAAGAGGACCCAACATTTAATTATGTACAAGGAAATGGATTCCTTAGAGCAACTGCAGTGGGCGACTAAACCCATTTATTTGGTAAAAAAACCAGGCGTAGCGGGACGGACCATCGACCAAATCCCAGACCATCGACTAAATCCCAGACTATATTTGGTCTGGGACCAAGACCAAACCCAAATTTTTAGTCGAGCGAACGTATAATTAACGCCCCACACCAGGCGAACGTATAATTAACGCCCCACAACAGGCGGGCATAAAATTAACGCCCCACACCAAGCGATAATTATATGTTCTCCTGGCTATTTTTTTTTTTAATATGTTGGGGCGGGCATTATACCTTCGCCCCATCATTTGATATTTGTTCTCTTGAATGGGGTGGGCATTATACCTCCGCCCCATAAACTTTTTTTTTCCCTAAGCACGTGAACATGATCTCGCTCCATCGGGCGAACTTATAATGTACGCTCCACCATCGGGCGAACTTATAATGTACGCTCCACCATCGGGCGAACTTATAATTTACGCCCCACCAAATTTAGTCTTCTGCCCGTAGTATCACAGCACGGACTAAACCCAAATTTAATTTGGTCTTTTTTTCCCTGAATGGTTTTTGGTTATGCTCGCACCACTGCAGTTGCTCTTAGGGCAGTTACTATAGTATTGGGAAATGGATTCCTTGATGTATCCAAAAAAATAAAATAAAAAATAGCCCAAAAACAATAGTAAACAAGATAAATAGGTTTCGTTCTTGTTGTAGGACAAGGAAACTATATACCGATACCGAGTAGTGTAAGTATATTTTTTAAATCTATAAATACAAGCCATTATCTACACATAAACCATATCCCATACGCTGCTAAGATATTAGTCTTTGTCTACTGCGCTAGCATCACCTACAAAATTTTCTTCTCTAATCAAAATCATCCTTCAGTCCCCTCTTTTTTGAAGCAATGGTTTCACTAATGAAGAACTTGGTTTATCTTTGTCTGATATTTTCCCTTCTCCCTCTTACAATTACTGCCCGAGATAACAGGTCATGCAAGTTTGACGCTATATACCAGTTTGGAGACTCCATATCTGATGCTGGAAACTTAATTCGCGAAGGTCCTGCCGGTGCAAGGTCATATGCTGCTCGCTATCCTTATGGAGAGTCATTCTTCCGTAGAGCCACTGGTCGCTGTTCCGATGGCCTTTTAATGATTGACTACTTCGGTAAGTATTATTTACTACCAGAAGTCTCTTCTTTTAAGTTTCTTACACGTACATTTACTACTATAAGGATTTCAAACATTGTGATTGGAGATTAGATACTAGTAACACTACATGATTTTTTATTTTATTTTCTTCCTTTTCTCTTGCTTTTTTCTACAGCTACGGCTCTTGGTCTTCCACTTCTGAACCCCTATTTGCAAAGTGGAGTCTCGTTTCATCAGGGAGTCAATTTTGCCGTAGCTGGAAGCACAGCACTTCCTCCCTCATTTTTCAGAGAAAGGAACATTCATGTTCCTTCCACCGATAGTCATCTTAATGTGCAATTGAATTGGTTTCAGAGACATCTCAACTCCTCCTGCCATACACTTACAGGTAAAACCTAAGAAAACTCTCTTTTATCTTAATTTGAAATATTTATGAGGGATAAAAAACCTGGCACTTTTAGGGGCGACCCCGAAAGAATTAGGGGCGACACAAAAGACAAAATAGGATGAAAATACTTGTATGCCCCTTCATAATCGGTAGTTTAGTTAGCTACCGATTGCAAAATCTCATTTTTAGGACAACTCTATATTCGGTAGTTATATGAACTATTTTGACTACCGATTATAGGCTCAACCAAATTAGAAAAAAGAGGATTTTTGCAAAATCTCTTTTTGGGGCAACTCTATATTCGGTAGTTATATGAACTATCTTTGACTACCGATTATGGTCGGATATTTGCAAAGATAGCGACTGTATAATCGGAAGTCATGATAGCTCTTCCTTTCTTACCGATTATAGACTCAACCAAAATTCAAAAAATTGAGGATTTTTGCAAAATCACATTTTGGGGCAACTCTATATTCGGTAGTTATATGAACTATCTTGGCTACCGATTATGGTAGGATATTGCAAAGGAAGCCACTGTATAATCGGAAGTCATGATAACTTCATTTACTACCGATTATAGACTCAACCAAAATTCAAAAAATTGAGGATTTTTGCAAAATCACATTTTGGGGCAACTCTATATTCGGTAGTTATATGAACTATCTTGACTACCGATTATGGTAGGATATTTGCAAAGAGAGCCACTCTATAATCGGAAGTCATGATAACTTCATTTACTACCGATTATAGACTCAACCAAAATTCAAAAAATTGAGGATTTTTGCAAAATCACATTTTGGGGCAACTCTATATTCGGTAGTTATATGAACTATCTTGACTACCGATTATGGTAGGATATTTGCAAAGAGAGCCACTCTATAATCGGTAGTTATATGAACTATCTTGACTCCCGATTGTTGATTAACTACCGATTGTATAGTTACCTCCCGATTGTAAAGGGTAGTTTGGCCATTAAAAAAATGGGAATATGGATTAACCTTCCGATTATGACCTATTTTGTCCTTTTGTGTCGCCCCTAGTATATTGTGTATTTCTAATTCTTGTTATATACTGAAATTTGTCATTTGTGAACAATTTGCAGACCGTAGAAACAAGCTCCAACATTCTCTTGTATTCATGGGAGAGATCGGAGGGAATGACTACAACTATGCGTTCTTCCAAAATAAACCCATGGAAGAAATCCATACTTACGTACCCCATGTAGTCGGAGCTATAACCCATGGCGTTAGGGTATGTTTATTTGATCAATCTTATCTCTAAAACTATCTTATCTTAGTTTTTAACTATGTAAATATGCAATCGTATATAGAGTGGTTAAAATAACATGTTTTTGTGCTTGAGCAGGAAGTCATCGGAGCTGGAGCTAGACACATAGTTGTTCCTGGTAATTTCCCAGTCGGATGCATACCGATATATCTCTCTTCATTCCATAGCCAAAACAGAAGAGCATATGACGACATGGGATGCTTAGTGGGTTTAAATGAGTTTGCGAAGTATCACAATAATTATTTAAAGGGTGCGCTACAAGGGCTGAGGCAAGAGTTTCCCAATGTTGTCATAGTTTATGGTGATTATTACAACGCATTCCAATCGGTCCTTCGTCGGTCTCGTTCCCTTGGTTTTGATCAGTCTTCTGTGTTGAGAGCATGCTGCGGAGTCACTGGAGCTCCTTATAGTTTTGACGGAAGTCGGATGTGTGGAAGTCCAGGAGTTCCAGTTTGTTCAGATCCTTCTCGACACATCCATTGGGAGGGAGTCCATCTCACACAAGCAGCATATAGGAACATGGCAAGTTGGCTCATTAATGATTTCCGTTCGGCTAAAATCCAATGTTAAACTGGATTTAACTGTTCCCAAGTTTTTGAGTTTAATTTAGGTTGAACCAGCACATTAATGAATTTTCCTTCGAATATATTTGAAATTTATCTTTAGTGACTTATTATTTTGACACCTATGGTAATTTATCTTTAGTGACTTATTATTTTGACACCTATGGTAACTTATTGTTATTGATGCAAGAATGAGTCAATTTTTTTTTTATTTCATAGAACAACAGTTGCAGTCCTTTGTAAATTATACCCATGGGCTTGGGCTTGGAGAATCATAGCCAGCGCCATAACTGCTGGACTGTTAAAGCACATGCCAGTAACAATTATACATCTTTAAAAAGTACAAACGATTTTTTGGACGCAAAACTCATGCTTCCCACCAAAAACCTTAGAAACAAGACTTCTGTAAAACTTGAATCACCCTGTCTATGGAAACATGTGAACATTTCTAAGATTCACAAACCCGCAATCCTAATAGGCACTTGGAGGTTCTAACAAATCCTTGGTTGGGATATGTAAGACTTGGTTTGCAGGATTAATTGGATTTCATTTTTCCAAGACTGAAATTTTACATCAGTTTCTTGTTTCCCACAACAAGACATAAAAAAAAAGAAGAGGTTGGTCCTTATCTGTAAAGCCAAAGCATAAAGTCAATCTCTAAAATTTTACCCATTAAAATGATCAGCAAATAACTTCAATTATCAGATTAAAAATAAAATAAAATCAATGTCTCTTAGTATCGTACACATTCAGGCGTGGCCATGATTTGGATCAATAAAGCATGCCAGAAATAATCAAATTAAAAAAAAAAAAACCCTGCAAGTCTGGCATGATATGCTGGGCCTCTCCAACTATTAGGGGGTGATCTCAGAGGACGAAGCGAACATTTAGAGTCGAATCATAAAAGAATGTGCATCTCTCATATTCAAGAAGGTCCCCACTTTTTTCGCAGCTTGAAATGAGTCAGCTTTCTACAATTGAATGGAAACACAGATATTAACACAACTTTAAGAAACTTGGAAGTATAAAGGAACTTATAACATGGAGGTAATTGTTAGAGAACTGCTCGGTCGAACTCGCAAGCGTTGCTATCTCAAAGATTGTTTGTCAAGTTTAGGTGATCAAAACTATAAGTCTTGATTTCTAGTCTACTTATAGCTATGTCTCGGATTAGGATAGAATGTGTAATTGAGCTTTAGATTTCACGACGTTCATCCATTGCAGACGAAGATCTACTAAGGGGAACTTGGAGGAACTTCATCAACAAAGGTATGTGGAGACTAAAACTTATCTATCACTCAGAAGTCTATTCTATTCTATCTCCTAATGAGACTAAGTCGTATAGCTATATATACTTTTATATTATACACATTTGATATTTCGAGTAGAGTATAACTCGCTTATATATTTCTCGAAATATGTGTTGGAATTTTTTTGCTTTAGCTACGTTCATCATAATTCTTGACGAGTTTAGTTGGAAATAATTTATTTGTTGGAAACTAAATAATAAGTCAAAAGATGATCACGTGGAAATTGCCTTGAAGCATCTTACATGATTGTGTGAGACAATCATTTGATGTCGACTTGGAAAGTTCCGTATTGATCATTTGATCACTTAAAAATTACTACAAAGCTAATAGTATGTGTGAGACAGCTATTGTAGTCTTCTAAGGATGTTTCTATGATTGAAATGGGAGTTTAGAACAAATACCATATTTGTATGGATACATAACAATATGCATACCAGTATGCAAACTATTTTAACTGAAAAGTCCGGGAACCTTGTTTGCATACCAGTATGCGCACAGTTCTACGTGAGTTAGGTCCGGGACGGCTGTTTGTGTACCCGTTTGCAAACGGCTGGACAAGACTAAAGTCCAGATGCTATAGTTTGCGTACCTGGTTTGCAAACTTAGTTGGTAAAGTTCTAAAATCGGTTAAGTATGATTCTCATACTCATGAACAAATACATTTATAAATTAAGGAATGTAATGTTGCAAACCATGGCTAAAACGTTCATGATTTGATTCTTATATAAGTACTTTGTACAATTACGAATCAAACCGATTTTTTTTCAATTGGTTCATATATATTTATATTCAATGATGAACAATTGAACAACTGTATTGAAAAACACAATTAGATACATTTGATTATCTTTCATGTTTAATTGATCGTCATATTTGATCTAGAAGTGTAAGATGAATGTGGTTAAGACAAAAGTGTTCATACAGCTAACTTCGGTTAACTATTGTTGAGCCAAATTAATATACACGTTTAGGTACGTGTTACCCATATCTAAATAAAGGTATATTTCATTTGTGTGTAACAAGCTAAGACCATCTAATGGTGGAGAGATATTGCTTTGGTTTTAAGAAAACTTAGCTTGAATCTTAAATCAGGTTTTCATCTAACGGTGAATATTAATTTATTTGTTACTAAGCTAACCCTAGCTTTGATTGTAAGCAAACCATGATTTGAAAGACTATATAAGGGAGAACTCTAGCAACTGGAAAACCGACACTTTCCTGTGTCCTAGTTGAGACTAGAGTCGATTCTCCTTTAACATAGGTTTTTAACGACTTGAAGATTTTATTTGGGATTCGTGAAGCCAGATCCAACTATTTTCTTTGTAGTTGCGTATTCTGATCTTACTTGTTCTATCGTATTGAGTACTATCTTCTCTAAGATTTGCTCGAGATTTATCTCGGATAGGTAAAATATAAGACGTAATCACAAAGCTCTTCGTCTCATTCTTTGTGATTCCACAATAACTTCTTCTACTACCATATAGTTAAGTTATTGCGAGGTGATTGATATTACGAGGCTGTTCTTCGGGAATATAAGACCGGTTTATCAACTGGTTCCTGTTCACCTTGATTTATCAAAAGACAAAACAAAACTTCATAGATACTTCTGTGGGAGAAAAATTTATCTATCAGAATAGGCTTTTCTGTGTGAGACAGATTTGTCTATAAGTCTTCGAATTTGGGTCGTAGAAACTCTTAGTTGTGGGTGAGATCAGCTAAGAGAATAAAGTGCGTAGAATCCGGCGTGGTTCTAGAGGCGTAAGGAACGCGACTGTACCTTAATCGGTGTGAAACTTGGTTAGGGCTCAACTACATTCCAGTCCGAAGTTAACTTGTAATAGGCTAGTGTCTCTAGCGGCTTAATACAGTGTGGTGATCAAAGCTGGACAAGGTCCCGAGGTTTTTCTGCATTTACGGTTTCCTTATTAACAAAACTTCTGGTGTCTGTGTTATTTCGTTTCCGTATTATATTTTTATATAATTGAAATATCACAGGTTGTGAGTTGTTCAATCAATTGGTAAATCCGACCTTTGGTTATTGGATATAAATGATTGACACTTTGACATTGGTCTTTGGTACCGTCCAAGTTGTTTCTCATATTAATCTGGCTCACGGATTCATATATGTTTGATTTGCTGATTACATTGAGAAACAAAGATAAAAATCTTTTGAAAAAGCGGGGGTCTAACAACCACACCCAATATTTCGCTTAGCAATCTGTATGGACTAACTCCAATATACTTTCAAGAGAATCAACTAGACAGTTGGACTCAATCTTAAGAAAATTATATCAAAGAATTATATCTCTATTTCTCAATTCAATCTGCAATCAAACAAATAGGAATTTGCGAGCCCGGTTGAATATAAGAAATAACTTGGACGGTATCAAAAAACAATATCAAAGTGTCAATCAATTTAATCAACAACCAAAGGTTGGATTCACAATTGATTGAACTTACGCATAACCTGTGATATTTCAATTATATAAAAAAATATAATGCTGAAAAGAAATAACACAGACACCATAAATTTTGTTAACGATTAAACCGCAAATGCGGAAAAACCCCGGGACCTAGTCCAGATTTGAACACCACAGTTTATTAAGCCGCTACAGACACTAGCCTACTCCAAGTTAACTTCGGACTGGAATGTAGTTGAGCCCTAACCAATCTCACACTGATCAAGGTACAATCGCGTTCCTTACGCCTCTAGAACCACGCCGGATTCCGCGCACTTGATTCCCTTAGTTGATCTCACCTACAACTAAGAGTTGCTACGACCCAAAGTTGCAGACTTGATAAACCAATCTGTCTCACACAGAAAAGTATATTGAATAGATAGATAAATCTGTCTCCCACGGATATACCTATGAGTTTTGTTCCGTCTTTTGATAAATCAAGGTGAACAAGAACCAATTGATATACCAGACTTATATTCCCGAAGAACAGCCTAGAAATATCAATCACCTTACAATAATCTTAATCTTATGGTAGCGAAACAAGATATTGTGGAATCACAAACGATGAGACGAAGATGTTTGTGACTACTTTTATCTTGCCTATCAGAGAATAAATCTCGAGCAAATCTTAGAGAAGATAGTACTCAATCACGATAGAAAACAACAAGATCAGAACACGTAACTACAGAGAAAATAGTTGGGTCTGGCTTCACAATCCTAATGAAATCTTCAAGTCGTCTACAGGATTTTGGAAAAACCTAAGGTTAAAGGAGAATCGACTCTAGTCGCAACTAGTATCACACATGAGGTGTGGGGATTTGGTTTCCCAGTTACTAGAGTTCTCCTTTATATAGTCTTCAAATCAGGGTTTGTAATCAATGTTACCTTGGTAACAAAGCATTCAATATTCACCGTTAGATGAAAACCTGATTAGACTCAAGCTAATATATTTCAACCGTTAGATCGAACTTAGCTTGTTACACACAAATGAAAAGTGACTTCATTTAGATATGAGTAACCGTACCTAAACGTGTGCACCTTTGTTGGCTCAAAAATAGTTAACCGAAGTTAGCCATATGAACACTTTCATATCAACCTTATTCATCTAACTATAACTAGTTCAAATGACTCAAATGAAACTTATTCTATAGTTGTTCAATTGTTTATATTCTCATAGAAGTATACAAGACCCAATTGAAGAAAAATCAATTTTGATTCACTCGAATCAATTCATGAACATTATAGTCACGGTTTGCAAAAGATTGCATTCCTTAATATATTAAATGTATTAGTTCATGAACAAACCGATTTTAGAACATAACCTACTCAAGTATATATGTAAACGGGTAAGCATAACTAAGTGGCCGGACTAAGTTTGGGTTCGCCAGTACACGAAAGTGTACGCATACCACCAAACTCTGTTAAATCCCGGAACTTGAAATCACGCCAGTACGCGTACCGATATGCGTACTTAGTTCCCGGACCTCCACTAAACCAATCATTACGCATACGGGTATGCATACCATGGTTCCCGGACTTGGAATATCTTGCAATAGTTAGCATACAAGTACGCATACTATGTTATATCCAATCACGGTTATTTGTTCTAAACTCCCATAGTCCCATTTCAATCATTGAAACATTCTCGGAAGACGGGAATAACTGTCTCACACAAACTATTAGCTTCAAAGCAATTTTTAAGTGATCGAATGATCAATATGAAACATTCTGAGTCTACATCAAATGATTGTCTCATAAAAATAATGTAAGATGTTACCAAGTGATTTTCACATGATCATCTTTTGACTTTCGTCAAGAATATAAGATGAACTTGGTTAAAGATAAAGATCGAGTTAAACTCAGCTCGAAATATCAAATGTGTATAATTGAAGTCTATATAGCTATACGACTTTTGTATCAAATAGGAGATAGAGTAGACAGACTTTTGAGTGATGGATGAGTTCAAGTCTCCACATACCTTTTGTTGATGAAGTTCTACAAGATCCCCTTAGTAGTTCTTCGTCTACAATCGATGAACGCCGTGAAGTCTGTTGCTCAACTACACTTACTATCCTAATCCGAGACTTAGCTATAAGTAGACTAAAAATCAAGACTTATAGTTTTGACAACTAAACTTGACAAACAAGCTTGAGATAGCAACGCTTGCGAGTTCGAACGAGCAGTGATCTAACATCTTTGATATCATTCTTGATATAGCTTGCTTTATAAGCTAGTGCTCTCGGAATAATATTGGAGTTAGTCCATACAAATTGCCGAACGAATTATTGGGTGTGGTTGTTATACCCCCGCTTTTTCAGTAATAATTACTTTATACCTTTAATTGATGTTTTTAATAGAAAGGCATGTATATATCTACTTAGACAGAAGAGTGATGCTTTTCAATCTTTTAGAAGTTTTAAAGCTTATGCTGAAAAACAAATTGGTAAGAACATCAAGATTCTAAGAACTGATAGAGGAAAAGAGTATACTGTCATTGATAGCTTCATGGAAGAAAATGGTATACAATATCAGTTAACAACTAGATATACACCACAAATGAATGGTGTTGCAGAAAGAAATAATAGAAACATAATGGAGATGGTAAGAACTATAAGAAGAGCAAAAGATTTACCAAAGAATTTATGGGGTTATGCAGTTGATACAACAGTTTATTTACTTAACAGATGTCCTACAAACAGTTTGAATAATAAAACACCAGAAGAATCTTAGTGTGGTACAAGACCTAGTGTAAGACATCTAAGAATATTTGGGTGCATTGCATATGCACATGTGCCTAAAGAAATCAGAAAGAAGTTGGATGATAAAAGTGAGAAGTGTATTCTAGTTGGTTATAGTTTAGTGAGCAAAGGATATAAATTATTCAACCCAGATACAGGAAAAGTAATTACAAGTAAAGATGTGATATTTGATGAAGAATCACAATGAAATTGGAATACTACCTCAACAAGAAATATTGATCCAAGTTTTGTATCAGAAAGAAATGTTGATCCAAGTTCTATACCAACAAGAAATGTTGATCCAAATACTGTATCGAAAAGAAATGTTGAAACTGTCAGAACAGTTCCAATAATAGTGGAAGAAGAAGTGCATACTCAAAATAATGTTGGAGAACATCATGAAGAAGCAAGAATTGAAGCAATACCACAACAAGAAACTGTAAGACCAAGAAGAAATTATGTCATACCAGCAGGTATGAATAATTATGTTCTATCAAGAGATGATGAAGATACTGATGATGATGTGGTGAACTTTGCATTGTTTGGAGATTGTGATCATGTAGCTTATGAGGAAGCTTATAAAGAACAAGCTTGGATTCAAGCCATGAATGAAGATTGAAGTCAATTGAGAAGAATAACACATGGGAACTAACTACACTTCTACCAGGTAAGAAACCTATAGGTGTTAAGTAGGTTTACATACAAAACAAAATACAAGTCAAATGGTGAAGTAGATCGTCTGAAAGCAAGATTAGTTGCTAAGGGATATAGACAGAAACAAGGAATAAATTATTCAGAAGTGTTTGCACCAGTTGCAAGACTTGATATAGTACATATGATTATTGCTTTAGCTGCACAAAAGCATTGGAAGATTTTTCAGATGGATGTGAAGTCAGCATTCTTGAATGATGTATTGGAAGAAGAAGTTTACGTAGAACAACCAGTAGGATACATTATGAAGGGGAAGGATAATCAAGTATACAAGCTGAATAAAGCTTTGTATGGTTTGAAACAAGCACCACGTGCTTGGTATACAAGAATTGACTCTTATTTTGTCAAGAAAGGGTTTACAAGATGTCCACATGAGCATACTCTATATTTGAAAGCTGATACTCTTGGTAATCATATTATAGTATGTTTGTGTATGGATGACCTTATCTTCACTGGTAATAGTTCTGAGATGATCAAGGAATTCAGGGAGGATATGGTGAAGGAGTTTGAGATGACAGATCTTGGGTTAATGTCATATTTTATTGGCATAGAAGTGCAACAAATAGAAAAATGACTGTTTATTAATCAACAAAGATATGCAGAAGGAATACTTAAGCGTTTCAAGATGGATAATTGTAATCCAATTTTAACACCAGTAGAAGAGAGATTGAAGCTAACAAGGAAGGATCATGAGAGCTTGTGAATTCAACAGATTTTAAATATCTTATTGGATGTTTTAGATATCTGACTGCTACAAGACCTGATATTATATATGTAGTTGGATTGGTTAATAGGTTTATGGAATCACCTAGAAAGTCACATTTACAAGATGCAAAACGTATTCTGAAATATGTTAAAGAAAAAACTAGCTTGGGAATTCTCTATACTGTTTCATAAGATCCAAAGTTAGTTGGCTTTACTGATAGTGATTGGGATGGAGATATAGAAGGAAGAAAGAGCACTTCAGGTTGTGGATTTCAGTTAGGAACAAGTTTTTTCTCTTGGTCATCAAAGAAGCAACAAGTTGTTGCTCTATCTACAATAGAAGCTGAATATATAGATGCTAGCAATTGTGCTACACAAGATGTATGGTTAAGAATGATGATGAAGTCATATATTGTTTCAGGAACAGAAGACACCTACAAAAATAGTCTGTGATAATAAGTCTACAATTTCACTAACTAAGAATCATGTGCTTCATGGACAAAGTAAGCACATTGATATTAAGTTTCATTACATTAGAGAACTTGTCAGTAACAAGGAGATAACTGTGGAGTTTTGTGAAAGTGAAGATAAAGTGACTGATATTTTCACCAAGTCTTTGGAGTCTTAGGTGGGCGATCCCATATAGTTTAATTTAACTTTTGTTAAAAGCGTACTTCTTTGATTTTGATCAAAGCAAGATGTTCCGAGAATCCAATACTTTCATTTACTTGCGTGGAAAACTGGGGATGATTAACAAATAGTATCTTGGTTTAAGGTATGTTGAAGGTTAAACCAAGATAGTATAGAATGGATCAACATGTTTAGTTGAAACAATATGAAGAAAGGAGTAATTAGGATCAACTATGATAGTTGACGCAGTGTGAATGGATCAACGGTATAGTTAACACGATATGAGGATCAACAAGTATTGTTGACGCGATGATAGTTTGACGTGAAGTATACTTGTAGTGCAAGTTATTTTGTTTTTAGAGTTTGTTTACGTGAGAATTTTCTAGACTAGCTAGTCTTTCTTAGAGTTTGTTTTATGTTAGGAAAGTGTTTTAATTTCGCGTCAAGTTTGTTTACATATAAATAGGCTGTTGAGCCATGAGTTTAAGTGCATCAATTAAGAGAAGTATTGTTTAGTATATTATCTTGTGTTCTTTCATTAAGTCTTTGATATCAGATTTTCTACAACAAAACATCTTAAAATCTAATTGGATATTGATATACCACCAAAAATTGGAAGACTATTAAATCATTATCACTTTTTGTTCTAATATATTTCAAATTCAAATGGACTTATGATCAATAGTCTATTTCTGAATCTAAAAATAAAAAAAGAACCACTATTAATAAGCCCCATTTATTATATTTACATTATTGTACGTACGTAATATTCTAAAAAATGGAGTTTTAATTATGTTAGTGCTAAACACAAATCAGAGCATAAATCTTTGCAGTGGAACACATATTGGTATAGAGTTATCAGGTGTTAGAGCATAGCTCGGTTGAACCCACCAAGCGTTGGTATGTCAAGTTTGGTTGTCATATTTTAGTGAGCCAAAACTCATTTAAAAGTCGCTTGATTATGTACTAGAGTCAACTTCGTATAGGTTAGCTTGAAAGTATTAGGATATGAGACATTACAAGTATTGTGAAGACTTGAAGGAGTGAAGAAGTAATGATCTACAACGACAACATCATCCTTTCACTCGAGGTTAGTGATATTTGACTTGAACTGTTTCATTCCCTAACGTATCTTTCAAGTCGTGCATATTGAAAAAAAAACTGCGAAGCATGAATGATTATACTCTAGTTAGACATAGTATTAAGGAGTACAATACGAGGTTTATTGCTTAATCATTAAACTTTGTAGATAAGACATCGACATAATCGTTTGAATTCTATTGTGATTATGTATGGGTATACGGTGAATATTTCATCCTAGGAAACAATGTTTTACATTTGTTTTAAGGAAGTAAATTCATGAACTTGTTTTGTGAATCGAAAGAGAAATCGCCAGGTATTATTGGTATTGTTATTCATTGCATATCTTTTGAACTACCAATATGTGTGATTAGTATAACCGCTCATGACTTGTTTATGTTCTTTGTAAAACTATTCACAAAGGCCTGACTTTTGTATTTGTATGACTTTTATTAGTGAAACCGATCTTAAGTAATCACCTGAGATGGTATGATCGATTTTGTGTTGTTGGTATGACCAACTCTGGGTAAAGGGGAACCGATCCTAGTTAGAGGTGCAACCTATCACAAAGGGGAATCGATCCTTGTATGAGGTGCAACAAGTTTTTAGAAGAAAGGGGAACCGATCCTATGGACATGTGCAACACGTTTTTAGGCAAAGGGGAACCGATCCTATGGACATGTGCAATTAGTACAAGTTAGATACCATATATGTGGGGAACCGATCCTAGTACCTAGTCAACCAAATTTTGGTAACTAGCGTGACTATGCAAAGTACTCACATGGAGGTGGAACCGAAACTTGTTTTGGTAGAACCGTGAAACCCATGATTTTTGATTGAGTGTTCTTGATAAATCACGTAGTTCTTGAAAGTCAGATGAACCAATTCTAAACTTGTTTGGAAGTGTGGAAAATCGGTTTCAAGATTGTAAGTATGAAAGAGGACTTACAAAGTAAGGATGTCGACATACTTTGAACATGTCTTGATAACACTAATCTTTAATTGTTCAAAGTTATTCCTTAATAGCTAAAGGAAGAAAATCCCGGATCGAATAAAATAAATTAAGAATATTTTATTTAAGGTTTTTAATTTTATTTTTGGAAAATGAAAATTAGTAATGTGCATTTGCTAGTTGGAGATTTTCTAAGAGATTTTCGGTCATTATTTGGACAAATCATTTCCAGGAATTATGGAAACCGAATCTGGAACTATATTGCATATCTTGAGAATATTTTCGGTTTTGGAAATTCCTTGGTGTCCAAACTTCCTTGGTCTATAAATATGAAAGTTTGCATTTAGAGCAAACTAATCCTCGTACAACAAAAACGACCACTCAGTTTAAAGACTTCTTTGGGATTGAGAAGCTCTATTAGTACCGTTGGTGGAAAACTAAATAATTGCGGTTTATATTTTTTTTCGATTGATTTGATTGACTAACGGTGGTTGAAATTTGATTGCACCTAGTTTCTTTATGCTAGAGAATCTTCTCTTCTGATATAAGATTCACTCAAACAAGATCGAAGTTTCGACGAGGATCTTTAGACTGTTTGTAGATCTAAAGATGTCTTATGATAATCCATTGACAAACTCCGTTCTGTGCATGATTGATCACAACAGATTCAAGTTGATTGTGTGCAGGTGTTTATTGAAGATCTAAGAAGATTTGAAGACAAAGAAGACTTTGAAGATTTCTGATTTGGGTTCATAATCTTTGGTGTGCACAATACTTCTTTCGGTAAAAGCGGATCCAACTATAATCGGTTTATCCTTGTGGTAGATTAGATTGATTAGTTGTGTAGATCGGCATCAATACAATTTTTTGTGATTAAAAGTATTGATTGCAAAATCTTAACAATTACTTTGGTAGTTGATAATAAGATAGATCTAAGAACCTGACAAAGGAGTTTATTGAGATAAACAGAAGAGCCTTTTGTCAAACTCACATCACTTGGTTGAAAAGAGTTGCTACCAAACAAATTTGTTGTTCCTTTACTGTTTGGAATACGAACCAAAGAAATTGTTCCTAGTACGTGACTTATTCATAAGTTGGAGGCATGGGAATACAGACGGGACTAGGTGAACTATAGGTTTAGTTGCTTGGTCTCAACTATACGAAGTTGGTTTGATTTTGTATAGCGGCTTAATCATGAGAGTATTCAATTCTGGACAAGGTCCCGGGGTTTTTCTGCATTTGCGGTTTCCTCGTTAACAAAATCTTGATGTGTCATTTACTTTTATTTTCCGCAATTATAATTGTTCATATTATAATTTAAAGTAAATTACACAAATGTTAATTCCTATTTACTTGATAAGTATTCCTATTGTGTGTGGTTAAGTCCGAACCTTTTATCAAGTAAACATACTTCATTGTTGTATTGTCTCGATCTCATATACATAGACGATCACACGAAGTGTGAACCGATTTGTTGTATTGTCTCGACTCAGTCCATAGACAATCACTTTCGGAGAAAGGACTTATAGGTGTAAAAGTTTTAGATTGAGGTATATTTGGGTACCCTCGTCTTTTCAATTGGTATCAGAGCAGGCAAACACGAAAAGATCTAACAATCTGTGTTTGGTGCGATCCAACCTATAAGAAATTTAATCTATGTCTGATTCAGTTAACGTTATGCAAGAGTATGACTACTCAAAAGTTGAAGATGTTACCACTTCGTTGACTCATGATCCAGGAGTTGCGAAAACATTTGTGTCCATCTCTGATGGAAAGGAAGATTTTGATAAAGAGTTGGTCAAACTCCTAAAGCCTATAAAATCCATGTCTTCTAAAGTGATGATATTAAAGACAGAGATAAATCTTCTTAAACAGGAGATCAGAGATAAATACATTCAAGTGAATAGTCTAACCATAGAGAATATGGATCTCACTGTCAAATTAGAAGCTCTTGGTAAATCTCTTTCTCAAGAAAAGGAGACACGTCCTATGACTCTGAATAATGATGCTGTTGTGATTTCTTCTGATATTGAGGAAACTAAAAGTCCTTGCTCGACTTTTACAGACTGCGATAAAACCGGTTTAGTCACATATGAAACAGATCAAGATGATGGTAGTTTGCCTAACTACATCAAGTCATAAGAGGATAAGAAACTATATTCTATATGTACTGATGATCAAACGAAATCTTGTCCGAAGGAAACTTTGAACCGATTCCGTGAAAGTGATATTAAGGAATACAATTTTCAGTCACTTGACAGGAAAGTTATACTTCTTCAACATACGGTGGTAAAAATATTGAAAGAAGTTTCTTGTCTTAAAAAACTGAAAGACCATTCCTCAGTAGAAAGACAGATTATACCAATACCCTATAAGATGAAATCAGAAGAATCAGAGAAAAGAGTTGATAATCGCTTCTGGAAAAAGGTTCATCCTCACCCATATCGAAACAATTCTTGTTTTGATGAAGAACGACTCCAGAAGAAAGGGAAAGAGAGAATCTTTGCCAAAAGAAACAATCCAGAATTTCCGATAATTGTTTCAGATAATCACACTGATGTGGATCATAAGAAAGTCCTTAGAATGAGAAAATCTTATGAAAATCTCATTGAAATAATTAAGAGAGATTTATCTATCTTTGAGAATTTTCACATCAGTACAGTTTCTCCACATGATCATATCTCTAGAGTTAGAAAAGATCATCATCCTGGGAGGAAATATTTTGGGCAGAAATTACCTAAAAGAAACATGAACTATGTTTCTGATATTCACTGTAAGCTAGAAAAAGCTTACTCCGATGCAACTTAGTTGTATCAAAATTGTGCACCCTCATCCTTTTTTCGTTCTCTTATTCATGGATGAGAAAGGCACAACAAAACAGGAGCACATTTGTTTGTGTAGTTGTTTATCAGAAAAGTTGTGACACTTTATGGATTACTGCGAATCCATGGTTGTCTGAAAAATGTTCATGTTCAACATGATCTTCCAAAAATAGGTTTTATTTAGAATTTTCGAATTTTAATAAACCTTCCAGCTTGAGAAGTTCGGACAAAGGAAAAGAAATATATTCTTTAATATTTTCGGATTCTCTTGATATTTTTCGGTCCGAAAGTTGTCTCTTATTAAAGTGAAACTATCTCTTGCCTGTATTATTGAAACCCTGATCAATCCTTTTATATATATAACCGAGCATGCCTCCAATAACTCGCAGTGTCACAAAGGCTAATAAGGAGGAAGCTCAAAAGGTTAAAGATTGTCAAGGAATCAATACATAGAGGAATAAGAACATATCAAATATCATGTCTCTTCAACCAAGTGATGTGAGTTAGACAAAGGCTCTTCTGTTTATCTTAACATAAACTCCTTCGTCAGGTTCTTAGATCTATCTTATACTCAACTACCGAAGTAATTGTTAAGATTTCGCAGTCAATACTTTTAATCACAAAGAATTGTATTGATGCTGATCTACACAACTAATCAATCCAATCTACCACAAGGATAAACTGATTATAGTTGGATCCTATTACACCGAAACAAGTATTCTGCACACCAAAGATTATGAACCCCAAATCAGAAATCTTCAATATCTTCTTTGTCTTCAAATTTTCTTGGATCTTCAATAAACACCTGCACACAACAACTTGAATCTCTTGTGATCAATCACGCACAGAACAGAGTCTGTTAACAATGGATTGTCACAAGATCGTCTTTAGCACTAACAACAGTCTAAAGATCCATGTCGAAACTTTGATCTAGTTTGAGTGAATCTTATATCAGAATAGAAGATTCTCAAGCATAAAAAAACGAGGTGCAATCAAAGTTCAACCACCGTTAGTCAATCAAATCAATCGAAAACAAAAGATAAACCACAATTATCTAGTTTCCCACCAACGATACTCGTAGAGCTTCTCAATCCCAAAGAAGACTTTAAACTGAGCGTCCGTAAGAGATTTCGCATAATTAGGTTACTCTCCTCTCCGAATAGGCGGCTACACCAGTAACAACACAACCGAGGAAGTTTGCTGTCACGAAGGATTAGTTTGCTAGAAATGCAAACTTCAAGTATTTATAGACAAGGAAGTTTGAACACCAAGGAATTTCCAAAACTGAAAATATTCTCAAAGATATTCAATACATTCCAAATTCGGTTTTTCATAATTCCTGGAAATGCTCTGTCCAAAATAATGATCGAAAATCTCTCTGGAAAATCTCAACTAGTAAATGCACATTACTAATTCTCATTTTCCTTAAATAAAATTAACAACCTTAAATAAAATATTCTTAACTTATTTATTTCGATCCTGGGATTTTCTTCTTGTAGCTATTAAGGAATAACTTTGAACAATAAAATATAAACATTACTGCACGTGTTCAAAGTATGCCGACATCCTTACTTTGTAAGTCCTCTTTCATACTTACAACCTTGAAACCGATTTTCCACACTTCCAAACAAGTTTAGAATTGGTTCATCTGACTTTCAAGAGCTATGTGATTGATTAAGAAACACTAAATCACAAATCATGGGTTTCACGGTTCTACCAAAACAAGTTTCGGTTCTACCTCCATGTGAGTACTGTGCATAGTCACACTAGCTTCCCAAAATTCGGTTGACTAGGTACTAGGATCGGTTCCCCACATATATATGGTATCTAACTTATATGTGTTGAACATGTCCATAGGATCGGTTCCCCTTTGCCTAAAAACGTGTTGCACATGTCCATAGGATCGGTTCCCCTTTCTGCTATAAACCTTGATGCACCTCATACAAGGATCGATTCCCCTTTGTGATGTGTTGCACCTCTTCATAGGATCGGTTTCCATTTACCCAGATTCGGTTAAACAAAAAACACAAACTCGGTCATACCATCTCAGGTGATTACTTAAGATTGGTTTCACTAATAAAAGTTATACCAATACATAAGTCAGGCCTTTGTGAATAGTTTTACCAAGAACACAAACAAGTCGTGAGCGGTTATACTAAATCACACATATTGGATGTTCACAAGATATACAATGAATAACAATCCCAATAACGCCTGGCGATTTCTTTTTCGATTCATAAACAATTTTATGAACTTACTTCCTTAAAACATGTAAAACATTGTTTCCTTGGATGAAATCCTCACCTCATACCCATACATAATCACAATAGCATTCAAACGATTATGTCGATGTCTTATCTATAAAGTTTAATGGTTAAGCAATAAACTTCATATTGTATTCCTTAATACTATGTCTATCTAGAGTGTTCATGCTTCGCAGTTTTGTTTTCAATATGCACGAATTGAAAGATACGTTAGGGAATGAAACAGTTCAAGTCAAATATTATTAACCTCAAGTGGAAGGATGATGTTGTCGTTATAGCTTCTTACTTCTTCACTTCTTTAAGTCTTTCGCAATACTTGTAATGTCTCATATCCTAATACTTTCAAGATAACCTATACGAAGTTGACTCTAGTACATAATCAAGCGACTCTTAAAATGAGTTTTGATTCAATAAAATATGACAACCAAACTTGACATACCAATGTTTGGTGGGTTCAACCGAGCTATGCTCTAACACTACAAGATCCAACCAAAACCAAGTGGATTCGTTTGGATGGTATGATTGACTATATCCAAGGTTTTGAGGAACTAAGAACCAATCTCATAATAACGGTTCGAAATCAAGATTGGCTCAAAGATAAAATTGATGAAACAAAAGCTGATATTGCTGATATGAAGGTTCAAGTTGAAAAACTTGAGAAACAAGAAGTGGTTGCAGACAAGTCTCTTGAGACATGCTTTAAAAGTTTGAACACTGAAGAAACCTCAGTGAACAACAAGAGCACCACTAGAGATTAAGTTATATGCTGTAATACTTAATCCATAAAAATAGACATCAATTTTTGATTTCTTTCAATGATTGTATTTAGATCTATCATGAATAAAACTATCTTATTATGAATGAAATTAGTTGATTTATAATTTTTCTTGTGATAGTTTTTGATTTACATAGCCTGTGCTTGAATGCTTTATCTTATTGCTATGTATGTTTATGGGATGTTGGATTTCGGTTTTACTACCTTGATATTCGATCTCATAATGTTGTGAACCCTTATGGTCTGGGTGACTTTTTGATTTAGCAGAATTAAGTTCTAGCGCATGTTGGTAGGCTTTATCAAAGGATCATGAGGGGTTCTGATAGAAACAATATGTGAAAAATTCACAATATGTTGAATCGGTTTTGGTTTAGCATAAAAGCATATGTGTTTCGGGGTTTTCAACTTTTGCTTGCAGTAGTTAAAAACCGGTTTTCAACCTTTCTCTGGTAAAGGTTGGTTGTTGTTATTCTTTTGTTTTGCATAAGAATGACAACATAATGATATTTAAGTATCAATTCTCCCTGGAAGAAGATGCAAACATATTGGAGAAGAGGATGCAAAATTTGAGGTAACGAATTTGTTAGTTAATCGTTTTCCTGTTTAAGAAAAGCCTGAGTTTATTGCGCATATTTATTGCTTTTGCTTAACAAAATTTCGGTACAATTGATGTTTTATTCCATTATTTGTGTATGGATGTGTGTGTGATTCAATTGGTTCTGGTTAAGAAAAACTATTGTTATCTATTGCTTTATTGTTTGGTATCAATCGTTTAGGCTTACAAAATGTCGGTGCAATTGTGGTGCTTTAATTTCTATGTTGTTTCAATTTCTTCCGGCTGAGGTGAATAATTATGCAAGTTGATTTATTTGGTTTGTATGAATTGTTTATGGCTTAACGAAAGAAAATATTTACGTGATGAATTGTTTAGTCCAATTCGATTCCGGATAAGAGAAACTAAGTTAATTCTGATCTTAGTTAGACTTATCAAAGTGGAGGTTTTAGTTATTCAAGTCTAATCGAATGCCTTAACAAGAAATGCTAGTTAACTAACCTAGTACTTGTCTTATTTAAAATTTAAAGGTCTAAGTTATATGGATAATTAGAACCTGATGAGAAAAATAGAGTTATCTTTATTTTGGTCTTATCGAACAAGCGATTGTATTTGTACAATCGGTTTAGCAAAGGAACTAAGGTGCTTAGTTGATTTTTGGTTTGCTAAACTATTAGGGAAAATTGCTTCGGGCAATTATTTCCTTGGTAACATATCAAAACAAAATTACTTTTTAGTTTCGGTTTTGATATTGGTTATCAAAAATGGTGTGTGGAACCCTCGTGCTTAACTCTATAGGTTGCAAGTCTATTTTGAGATTTGTAAGATCCTTTCGGCTTTTCCTTGATTTTTTCATTTCTTTGTCATTTTGTGACAAAAAGGGGGAGAAATATATGGAGTAAACAAGTGATACTCGTATTGATTTATATTGATTGGTATCACTAAGGGAAAGGATATTGGTGCTTAAACGTTTATCTAACGAAAGAGTAAAAGCATAGACTAAGGGGGAGTAACATATCATATGATACTTGTAGTTATATGGACTACAAAGGAAATAACAAAGACGTGCGGATTGAAAATCTACCTATCTTACCTTTAGGGGGAGTATTAGATTTGTTATTATAATGTCAACATCGGCATTTATGGATTGAATGTATACATGTTATTGTGCTGTTGAATTCAGGAATCAAGCGTATGTGTAATGAATTCTTGTAATTTGTTTATCCATATGATGTAAGAGTTTTGTCACTAAAATTGACAAAGGGGGAGATTGTTAGAGCATAGCTCGGTTGAACCCACCAAGCGTTGGTATGTCAAGTTTGGTTGTCATATTTTAGTGAGCCAAAACTCATTTTAGGAGTCGCTTGATTATGTACTATAGTCAACTTCGTATAGGTTAGCTTGAAAGTATTAGGATATGAGACATTACAAGTATTGCGAAGACTTGAAGGAGTGAAGAAGTAAGGATCTACAACGACAACATCATCCTTCCACTTGAGGTTAGTGATATTTGACTTGAACTGTTTCATTCCCTAACGTATCTTTCAAGTCGTGCATATTGAAAACAAAACAGCGAAGCATGAATGATTATACTCTAGTTAGACATAGTATTAAGGAATACAATACGACGTTTATTGCTTAACCATTAAACTTTGTAGATAAGACATCGACATAATAGTTTGAATTCTATTATGATTATGTATGGGTATAAGGTGAATATTTCATCCTAGGAAACAATGTTTTACATTTGTTTTAAGGAAGTAAATTCATGAACTTATTTTGTGAATCGAAAGAGAAATCGCCAGGCATTATTCGTATTGTTATTCATTGCATATCTTTTGAACTACCAATATGTGTGATCAGTATAACCGCTCATGACTTGTTTATGTTCTTTGTAAAATTATTCACAAAGGCCTGACTTTTGTATTTGTATGACTTTTATTAGTGAAACCTATCTTAAGTAATCACTTGAGATGGTATGATTGATTTTGTGTTGTTGGTATGACCGACTCTGGGTAAAGGGGAACCTATCCTAGTTAGAGGTGCAACCTATCACAAAGGGGAATTGATCCTTGTATGAGGTGCAACAAGTTTTTAGAAGAAAGAGGAATCGATCCTATGGACATGTGCAACACGTTTTTAGGCAACGGGGAACCGATCCTATGGACATGTGCATCAAGTACAAGTTAGATACCATATATATGCGGGGAACCGATCCTAGTACCTAGTCAACCGAATTTTGGTAACTAGCGTGACTATGCAAAGTACTCACATGTAGGTAGAACCGAAACTTGTTTTGGTAGAACCGTGAAACCCATGATTTGTGATTGAGTGTTCTTGATAAATCACGTAGTTCTTGAAAGTCAGATGAACCAATTCTAAACTTGTTTGGAAGTGTGGCAAATCGGTTTCAAGATTGTAAGTATGAAAGAGGACTTACAAAGTAAGGATGTCGACATACTTTGAACATGTGCAGTAACACTAATATTTAATTGTTCAAAGTTATTCCTTAATAGCTAAAGGAAGAAAATCCTGGATCGAATAAAATAAATTGAGAATCTTTTATTTAAGGTTTTTAATTTTATTTTTGGAAAATGAAAATTAGTAATGTGCATTTGCTAGTTGGATATTTTCTAAGAGATTTTCGGTCATTATTTGGACAAAGCATTTCCAGGAATTATGGAAACCGGATTTGGAATATTTTGCATATCTTGAGAATATTTTCGGTTTTGGAAATTCCTTGGTGTCCAAACTTCCTTGGTCTATAAATATGAAAGTTTGCATTTCGAGCAAACTAATCCTCGTACAGCAAAAACTATCTTAGTTGTGCTGCTATTGGTGAAGCCGCCTATTTGGAGAGGTGAGTAACCTAATTAGACAAAATCTCTTACGGCCGCTCAGTTTAAAGACTTCTTTAGGATTGAGAATCTCTATTAGTATCGTTGGTGGGAAACTAGATAATTGCGGTTTATCTATTGTTTCGATTGATTTGATTTACTAACGGTGGTTGAACTTTGATTGCACTTAGTTTGTTTATGCTTGAGAATCTTCTCTTCTGATATAAGATTCACTCAAACTAGATCGAAGTTTCGACGGGATCTTTAGACTGTTTTAGATCTAAAGACGTCTTGTGATAATCCATTATTAACGCACTCCGTTACGGCATGATTGATCACAAGAGATTCAAGTTGATTGTGTGCAGGTGTTTATTGAAGATATAAGAAGATTTGAAGACAAAGAAGACTTTGAAGATTTCTGATTTGGGTTCATAATCTTTGGTGTGCACAATACTTGTTTCGGTAAAAGAGAATCCAACTATAATCGGTTTATACTTGTGGTATATTAGATTGATTAGTTGTGTATATCGGCATCAATACAATTCTTTGTGATTAAAAGTATTGATTGCAAAATCTTAACAATTACTTTTGTAGTTGATAATAAGATAGATCTAAAAACCTGACAAAGGAGTTTATTGAGATAAACAGAAGAGCCTTTTGTCGAACTCACATCACTTGGTTGAAAAGAGTTGTTACCAAACAGATTTGTTGTTCCTTTACTGTTTGGAATATGATGTGATATTAACAAGTTGTAGTAAAGTGGTAAGAAAGATGTCGTTCCTCTCGGACTTGTGAAGGATTTTAGACTCAAATATAACTAGAAAACTCAAATAAGCTTGTATCAAGATTTTAGAAAGCACTGAGACTCGAAAATCTACTATTTTCCAATTTTTATGTGATTCATTATTAATAATTATCATGCAATTCATACGTTCAATTGATTCTTAAATATTGCCAATAGTAGATTTTCGAAATCTTGGTTGTTAATCCCAAGCATGGAACATCAAGAGCCCTAAGCTAAGCATGCACCATCAAGTGAAAACACAAATAGTTAGCAAAAATCTTTATTTCAATTTCGATTCAATGCAAATAATCATAAAAAGAATTGCAGAAATTAATTAAATAAATATTACCACATATTTATTGGAAAAATAGCTTCCTCCATCGCCTCAGCAAAGGGGTTTAGCTCCTCATAATAATCACTTGCTCAAAATACATGTTTATAGCCCAAAAGTTGATTAAAATGATGAAAAACAATAAAATGTTTCGTTTGCAACGGCTAGTAATGGCGTTACAACGCAGTTGTTACAAAGAACCGTTACGAGAGACAGACTTATGTCTTGTTGAATTGACGTTGAATTTAAGACCCGTAAAGCATTTGTCCGAGAAGGCCTATTGTTCTTCGTGTTCTTCGGCTACACCCAGCGAGAACCCGATTCTCTAAACTCCTCTGTTGATCTCTGCTTTGTGTTCTAAAGCTCCCCAAAAGTATCCGTAACCTTCATACCCCTCTCCGGGATTCGACCACACCTTTTATAGACCTCAAAACCCTTCAAAACCCGATAAAATTTCCTCTCTTCCTTTCCGTGCAAGTCACGGCAATAATATCTCTGCCGACTTACTTACACAATTCTAACTTTCCAAACCATCCCAAACTCTTTATTAGGTAATTACGTATCTTAGGAAGGATTTTCTCAGCGATTTAATCTCCTGAATATTCCAAAATCAAGCCAACGAGGACCGTGTAAACTCATTCCCCTGTTTTTGCTCTAACTCGATTTCTAGCCACTTTGGGTTCCATACAACGACTTTACCGAGCTGTTTAGGCCTAATAAGTAAACCCAATCAAATTCGACCATTTAGTCTCGATAAAACTTGATCAAAATCTCAACCCTAATCTGCAACTTCGGTGACACTAGTTTTCCGCCAAAACTCATTTTTGAATTTGTTGAAGATGACCTCCCCTATCCAGTGGGGGTGCGAATAGCAGTGCCATGGGGTGTCTGAGGTGCCCCTTAGTAATTAGGGTACCCCTTATCCATTTCCGGGTGCGAATAATAATTTTCTCCCACGAGCGCAAATACCACTTTTCGAGCCAATTTTCCATAAAACCTTATTTCTCCAAAAACACCTACAAAGACATAAAATACCAAAATAAGCGCAAAATCGAGTACTAACATTACAGAGAATTGAGACTAATATAGACACATAAATGCGTCTATCAAATACCCCCAAACTTATTATTTGCTAGTCCTCGAGCAAAATTAAAAACAAAAAAATAAAATCCTAACTCACTTATCGCAGGCATCGTCGATTGCATTTAGCGTATGCAATAAGCCTTTAAACCCCTAGGTGGCCCTAGTGGCCGAGTTATAGTCTCGGGAGGGTTTACAAGAGATATACCCACAAAACCTTTATACTCCAGACCCTAACTATTTACGCAGAACTTTGGAAGGCACTAAAGAATCTCCTTGGTTGGCATACTTATTGACTACAGGAGGAAGTACCCTGATGCGAAATTCCAATTGCTGTACACGAGTTTGCACTCAAGCATACTAAAATTCATATATAAGTCACAGAGCTCTACTCAGATAGTCACACTATGGACATCAATACCCGGAGTCAAAACTAATCACATGGATAGATAAAGAAGATGGATATATAGAAAAACATAGATGGTTTTGATGTTTACTAAGTGATCGATGTTTCCCATATCTCATCTGAAGGCCATCTGCCAAAATGAACCTATCCTAATGGACTGAGATACTGGTCGACTAATATCAACACAACTGGCATATACAAGGGAACCAGTGGTCGACAATCCTAATTCTAGATCAACACGTCTGGCATATACAAGGGAACCAGCGGTCGATTTATTCACTGAACATTAATTTTTTTTTTTTTTTTTTTTTATTTAACTGCATGATTAGATCTTTTGGATCCAAGCGCATGCTTCTTGTCGGCGATTACATGATAGTTCCGTGGATCCTGCATTCCACGCTTGTTTAGGCGACGGAGACAGGGAAAACACACACATATTGCTATTCCCAAGTGTTAATTTTATTAGTTTGGTCTAATTGGTCTAGTCTTTTCTCTTTTTTTTTTTTTTTTTTTTTTTTTTTTTTTTAGTAACTCAATCACTCTATTTCACCCTAGCAGTGGTAACAACTTGAATCGTGAGCCCCACCTAATCACTTAGAGAAACATAGTTTAAAAAATAAAAATAAAATAAAAGCAGTGAAAAGGACTCAACGAGATTGGTGAAACTATCATGTTATTTCTAACACCGAGCTCTGTGCTTTTATGAATAGACTCTTTAGATGTTGCCATCTAATCAGATTGGTTCCTCAACTCCTACAACCAAAATGCTTCCATCCACTTAGATTGGTTAGTGCCATCCTTAATAAGCATAAATTTCTAGGCTGGGAGTTTAACAATGCAACTAAAATGTTTCTCCCATACCCCCAAACTTAAATCTAACATTGTCCTCAATGTTCTAAAGATAAAATTAAAAGCATGAACAAGGAGAAACTGTTACCATTTGAAGTAAAAGAGTTAAGGAAAGATATTACCGTGTCGCATGAATATTGGGTTACCTCCCAAAAAGTGCTAAGTTTAACGTCTTCAGCCAGACTAACAAAGGATTAGTCACCTCAAAAAATCATAAAGTAATAGCCGAAATTTCTGTGGGTCATCAAAACCAAATAGAGCTATCACAAATAAAAGGAATCTCCAACTTGCCAAGAATAGCATACCCTTGTCTAGTTTCCTGTTTAAGACAACTACATCTAGCTGTGGTTCAGGTTCAGGTTCTATAACTGGGTCTAAATAAATTTCTTTGGGCTTGCGTTCCTCATAAGTAAGATCCAAATTATCAAGTTGTAGAGTCTGGAAAAACTCAAATAAAAACTTAGAAGCACATAATAATAACCTGAATAAGCTGTGGATCCTTAAAGTCAATCAGTTTTGACTCACACAATTGACCACGATGAAGCTGGCGGTCAATCTTAAGCAAATGTGTCGGTACTAATTTCCTAAAGTACTTAGGTTTAGTCTCAAAACTAAAAGATTGACACATCTGAAACTTATACGTTCCCACAATTGGTTGAAAAATATTTGGTGGGAAAACAAAATCAATCTGGGTATCATAGCACAGGCTAACCACATCAACCAGAGGATGGGTTTCTAACAATTGAACTTGCTCTATGAAGATACTCTTGTGAAATTGTAGAGGCATATATTCCAAGTCCACCCCCAAACTTAGAATTTTGGGCGTCTCTAAATAGACTAGTCACAATATTCCTAATTTCTAGACCATCAGGTTCCTGAAAAAGGTCAATTGCTTTATCTAAGTTATAATCAGGTGGTTCATCCTCTAAATGCATCTGATGCATACACAAGGTAGGACTTATGTCCTTAATATCCTCTATGGTCCACCCTAAAGTTTCCTTATTGTCTTGAAGCACGGTCACTGGCCTACCCTCATGATCACTATCCAAATCGGAAGCTATAATAACAGGGAAAGTCTCAGATGGGCCTAAAAATGCATAATTAGGGTCCAACGTAGGAGGATCTCTAGGCTCTTCGAAACAAGGGCTTAAGGTAGATTCAGTAGCTAGTAATGGTTCGAACCTAGCTTTCCATTTGTCGGTATCTAACATAGGAATAGAATCCAATAGAGCATTTACTTGTTCAATGTTGCTATCATCGTCGAAATCCATGCTAAAATGGGCTAGACAACTCTCTAATGGATCTTCCGATATGATGTTTTGGTAATGACTCCTGAACTAAGGTTCCTATCATGTTCACCTCTTCAATGCATGTGTCATCTAGCTCAGAATGCAGCTTATTGACATTAAAAATATTCAACTCAATAGTCATATTACCAAAAGATAGATTCATAATACCACTTCGACAATTTATGATCGCATTAGACGTAGCTAAAAATGGGCGACCTAAAATCACGAGTATCTGGTTCTGCGGGTCGAGACGGGTTGGGTATCTAAGACCACGAAATCCACGGGATAAATAAACTTGTCGACCTCAATAAGAACATCTTCTATCACACCACGAGGAATTTTAACGAGACCTATCGGCTAAGCTGCGGTGTTATCTTGGTAGGTTTCAATTCACCAAGCCCTAGCTTTGTAAGTACACATGGTACGGCGGTAAGTTCACACTAGCTCCTAAGTCAAGTAAAGCTTTATCTACCCGATGTTTTCCTATCGTGCAAGCAATGGTAGGGGCACACAGGTCTTTATATTTAGGAGTTGTGTTGTTACGAATGATCGAACTTACATGACTAGCTAAAAGGCTTTTTAGGGACACTAAGCTTGCGCTTTCGCGTACACATATCCTTAAGGAATTTGGCATAAGCGGAAGTTGCCTAATTGCTTCTAGTAACGGAAGGTTTATGGTAACTTTCTTAAAAACCTCCATTATGTCATTAAAGTTGGATTCACTCTTTGTTGGTACTAATAGCTGTGGAAATGGGGCTCTAGGCATAAAACAGGGCCTCTCAGGAACCGAATTGACATCATCAGAGATTTTATCAGTCCCCTCAGTTATGGATGGTCCTGAGGGGTGAACTACAGTATGCTCACTATCGGGCATGGTTACACGATTGTCTATTGCTCTGCCACTCCTAAGGGTTCTAATTGAATTTAAGCGGGTGTGATGGTTTTCACCTACTTCATGAACTCCTCTAGGGTTTGTTTGTGTTTGACTAGGGAACCTACCTTTTTCTCTCAAAAATTCATTTATCGAGACCGACCTGGGTTTTTAACTCGGAAATAGCTTGACTATTTTCTTGTCCTATCTGTTACTAGCTTGTAGACTTTGTTCTAAGTGATTTGAAATTTTGTAGTTTCTTTGAGTTAACAAGTTGAGAGACTCCTCTAAGCTTAGGATTTTCTTATCGGACGATTACTGAAACTGAGTTGGTCTGAAGGATTCTTAGTATAGCCAAAACACAGGGGAACATTCGAATTACTAAAGCTGACCTTGGTTACGGTCCTTAGACCATGAAAGGTTCGGATGGTTTCTCCAACCGGGGATTATAGGTTTTACGAATATGGGTCAAACTTTTGACGGTTATCAAATCTAGTGTTATTATTATAAAGAGCATTGGCTTGCTCTTCAATAGTCTGGCCTTCCCAAAAAGGCTCCACTCTACCGCTAGTGTGACCCAATTCTAAAGCTTCTAACCTTTTTAGCTATTCTTTTGCAATTTTGGCATCGATTCAAAGCCTCCTTCTACCCTATTAACGTTTCCTCTTCCTAGAAGAATTGTTTTCTTGGGTTCCCTACTATTTTCCCATTCTTTGGGTCTTTTCGGCGATTTCATGCAAATATGTCATCGCCTCATCAACTGTTTGGTTTTCAAACCCACTTGTACACATAGATTCTCTGTGGTTGTAGTGGAATAATCTAAACCCTCATAAAGGATCGAACTAACCTAACCTTTTCGAGACCATGATGAGGACATTGGGCTAATAAATCATTGAACCTTTCCAAATACCTATACAAAGATTCTCCCTCCTGTTGAGAAAACGTGCGGATTTGCATCTAATAGACGATGTTTTGTGCCTAGGGAAAAACTTGTTCAAAAAGGCGGATGTAAGTTGTTCATATGTTTCAATTGAACCGAAGCCAAACTATATAGCCACGATTTGGCTTTATCCTTCAAGGAAAAAGGGAATAACCTGAGTTTCAAAGCATCATCATCAAGGTTTCTAATCTTTGGGTACTACAAATTTCCTCAAAGTCCCTAACATGGAAATAGGGGTTTTCATTTTCTTTCCCTAAGAAGATTGGGAGCAAATTGTAAAGTCCCAGGTTTAAGTTCATAAGTTGCTTCCGTTTGACTAACTTTGATACACGAGGGACGAGTAGTCCTAGTCGGGTTCAACAAAGCTTTCAAAGTTGCCATTTACTGGTACTATCGGAATATTAGGGATTGTCTCCTTAAGCGGACGTTCAAAAACGGACTCTTCAAAAATCGGACTTTCTAAATTGAGGTAATCGAGACGCTTAGAACTACTAGGGCGACTCTTCAAAAATCTACCTAGGGCGTCTCTTTTACGTTCAGGCATACAAAAGAATAAGGAAGGGAATTCTATGCAATCACAAATCAAGGCCGACTCAACCAAAACAAACCTAGAGATTTCTAGCAAACAAAAAGCATGATGGCTCCACTTAGATTGTTTCTAGACCAGCTTCTAATCCTTCGAAAAGGAATTCGTTACAATTTAAGCAAACCCCTCTGGAATCAATCCGAGTCAAAGTAAGTTGAATAGAGGCGGGAA
This sequence comes from Papaver armeniacum, assembly GCA_023531295.1. Lineage (NCBI taxonomy): Eukaryota > Viridiplantae > Streptophyta > Magnoliopsida > Ranunculales > Papaveraceae > Papaver > Papaver armeniacum. The sequence goes on along the minus strand of JAJJWW010003836.1, from coordinate 67,512 downwards.
GCTCGGTGGAGCTTTGATACCCAAGGCCTCACCGGAATTACAATGCGGCGCAGTCACGCATTCAACTCACAGAAACCTTTATGAACTTCGAAGTGTGCTTAAAAGAGTAACCAATATTTTTCGAATGACTTTCCTATTAAGCTCGTTACCCTATCGGTCTTGTTCTAGTCAAAATTTTAAGGCTTAGGTTCGCGTAGGTTACGTGTTCCTAAAGCGGGCAAGAAGAGAACGGTGATGAAATCCGAACCCTTATCTTGTATGGCCGAGGCCTTGCCCTTTACTATAAAAATTAAAGCAGCCGTATTCAAGTCCTCGGCATATATGCAAACGAATGAGTCCGAGTAACTCGGCGACGGGGGGATTCGCGAGTGTTTAGAATCTTACCTCCCGTTCCGGACGGGGGATGAATCGGTTGTAGTCGACTCGGGCCACCGACTCCTATGTCAATTGTACGAACCCAAGGTGCGAGACAATATCGTAATTGTCCTCCTTCTCTGCAAACGGTTTATATTTAAAAGTACCCTTACGTAGGGTTTAAAAATAATGTCAAAGTCCCAAAAATAATGTCCAAAAAGTCCAAAAATAAAAAGAAAAATTACAAAAATAATTATAAACCTAATACAGTTTTTCCGAAAAAGAAAAAAAAACCCTAAAAAATAAATAAAAATCAAAATAAAATTCTCTTTCTTTTCCTCGTTTCTTTTCGCTTTGTCTTTGACTCCAAGTCTTTAATTATTCACCAAATCTTTGGCTCAGCTTTCTTTTCGATCCGAGATCCAAAACCTGTAACCACAAGACAAATACCCAAGAAAACGTAAAATAGAACAAAAGAATAAAATAAAATAAAATAAACTAAAAAATAAAAAGAAAAACAAATCTAAAACCCTAAAAACAAGTCCGCGTCGGCGGCGCCAAAAATTGATGTGATATTAACAAGTTGTAGTAAAGTGGTAAGAAAGATGTCGTTCCTCTCGGACTTGTGAAGGATTTTTAGACTCAAATATAACTAGAAAACTCAAATAAGCTTGTATCAAGATTTTAGAAAGCAACGAGACTCGGGATTCCACTATTTTCCAATTTTTATGTGATTCATTATTAATAATTATCATGCAATTCATACGTTCAATTGATTCTTAAATATTGCCAATAGTAGATTTTCGAAATCTTGGTTGTTAATCTCAAGCATGGAACATCAAGAGCCCTAAGCTAAGCATGCACCATCAAGTGAAAACACAAATAGTTAGCAAAAATCTTTATTTCAATTTCGATTCAATGCAAATAATCATAAAAAGAATTGCGAAATTAATTAAATAAATATTACCACATATTTATTGGAAAAATAGCTTCCTCCATCGCCTCGACAAAGGGTTTAGCTCCTCATAATAATCACTTGCTCAAAATACATGTTTATAGCCCAAAAGTTGATTAAAATGATGAAAAACAATAAAAGCAGGCGTTTGCAACAGCTGTAATGGCGTTACAACGCAGGTGTTACAAAGAACCGTTACGAGAGGCAGGACTTATGTCTTTGTTGAATTGTCGTTGAATTTAAGACCCAGTAAAGCGATTGTCCGAGAAGGCCTATTGTTCTTCGTGTTCTTGACTACACCAGCCCAGAACCCGATTCTCTGAAACTCCTCTGTTGATCTCTGCTTTGTGTTCTAAAGCTCCCCAAAAGTATCAGTAACCTTCAATACCCCTCTGCGGGATTCGACCACACCTTTTATAGACCTCAAAACCCTTGAAAACCCGATAAAATTTCCTCTCTTCCTTTCCGTGCAAGTCACGGCAATAATATCTCTGCCGACTTACTTACACAATTCTAACTGTCCAAACCATCCCAAACTCTTTATTAGGTAATTACGTATCTTAGGAAGGATTTTCTGCGATTTAATCTCCTGAATATTCCAAAATCAAGCCAACGAGAGACCCGTGTAAACTCATTCCCCTGTTTTTGCTCTAACTCGATTTCTAGCCACTTTGGGTTCCATACAACGACTTTACCGGGCACTGTTTAGGCCTAATAAATAAACCCAATCAAATTGACCATTTAGTCTCGATAAAACTTGATCAAAATCTCAACCCTAATCTGCAACTTCAGGTGACACTAGTTTTCCCGCCAAAACTCATTTTTGAATTTGTTGAAGATGACCTCCCCTATCCAGTGGGGGTGCGAATAGCATTTGCCATGGGGTGTCTGAGGGTGCCCCTTAGTAATTAGGGTACCCCTTATCCATTTCGAGTGCGAATAATAATTTTCTCCCACGAGCGCAAATACCACTTTTCGAGCCAATTTTCCCGCAAAACCTTATTTCTCCAAAAACACCTACAAAGACATAAAATACCAAAATAAGCGCAAAATCGAGTACTAACATTACAGAGAATTGAGACTAATATAGACACATAAATGCGTCTATCAGAATACGAACCAAAGGAATTGTTCCAAGTACGTGACTTATTCATAAGTTGCAGGCGTGGGAATACATACGGAACTAGGTGAACTATAGGTTTATTTGCTTGGTCTCAACTATACGAAGTTGGTTTGATTTTGTTTAACAACTTAAACTTGAGAGTATTCAATTCTGGACAAGGTCCCGGGATTTTTCTGCATTTGCGGTTTCCTCGTTACCAAAATCTTGCTGTGTCATTTACTTTTATTTTCGGCAATTATATTTGTTCTTATTATAATTTAAAGTAAATTACACAAACGTTAATTCCTATTTACTTGATAAGTAATCCTATTGTGTTTGGTTAAGTCCGAACCTTTTATCAAGTAAACCTACTTCGTCGTTGTATTGTCTCGATCTCGTATCCATAGACGATCACACGAAGTGTGAACCGATTTGTTGTATTGTCTCGACTCAGTCGATAGACAATAACTTTCGGAGAAAGGACTTATAGGTGAAAAAGTTTTAGATTGAGGTGTATTTGGGTACCCTCATCTTTTCATCAGGGACATAGGATGACGAGTGTACATCCCAAGAATATATAATAACTCTGATGTTAGTCATCCGCTTATGTTATCCATCCAGTGTGTATGCGCCGGGTTAGAGGCTTGTATATATAATATGCCCACCTTTTTTAGGTAGCTTTCTGAAACCCTGACATGCTGAAGGACTCACACATATCTACCCTGGAATGAAGAAATACAATAATATTATCAATAAATGAACGCATCATGCCATACCATCCATGGTGAACTCTTGAAAGGTTTACCGTGTAAGAATATTTCTATATATAGAAATATCCTCTTTGGCCATGTAATAATTTTGGTTAATTAAGAATATTGCTAATATTTCGGTTACCATTTTTGGGGCTTATTTCCTATTATCTTTTCCTTGTGGGACGATCGAGATATCTAATGCTACAACTAAACCCCAGGAACTTGGTCCTCCTTCTACCTATAAGAGAAACACAATAACCATCGGTATTGGGTTCGAGAATTTTACAATTCATAACGTAAGAGGTGAAGAAGGAGAAACCATGACCTCCATAATGTATTACGGCTACCACTAGTTGATTAACGACAGGCTACAGAATAACACTATAACGTATTTCTCGTAAACCATTTTTACATATTTATTGTGTGATTATCATGAAGTTCAACGATCTTATTTAAGTATCTATAAATTAAATATTATGATTGGCATCTAGAGATTGTGTTTAGAACTCATGATCGTCCATTAACGATATGTTATAAAATATTATTTTTAGTTTGCGACTATGTTCTAAAATTTCATATCAAGTTCTTAACGTTTCACAGCTAGGAGAACACATCATGACTTCTCCATACGTGAAAACTGAACTTAAATTAAGAATATAGATAGAATTTTCGGACGCATAAGTGTTTAGGTTTCCTTTTGTCTCTTCCTTAAGTTTGGAAGGAAAAAAAGAACATATAAATTGTGGGCCTTCATGTTCCTTCCACCATAGTCATCTTAATGTGCAATTGAATTGGTTTCATAGAATCTCAACTCCTCCTACCGTACACTTACAGGTAAAACCTAAGGAAACTCTCTTTTGGCTTAGTTTGAAATTTTTATGAGGGATATAAAATCATGTATGTGTATTTCTAATTCTTGTTATAAACTAAAATTTGTCGTTCGTGAAAAATTTTCCGAGTGTCGAAACAAGCTCCAACATTTTCTTGTATTCATGGGAGAGATCGGTGGGAATGACTACAATTATGCATTCTTCCAAAATAAACCTATTGAAGAAATCCAAACTTACGTACCCCATGTTGTGAAAGCAATAACCCATGGAGTTAGGGTAAGTTCATTTGATTAATCTTATCTCTAAATTTATCTGGGTTTCTAACTGTGTAGATATGCAATCATATGTAGTAGTTAAAAACAACATGTTTTTGCGCTTGACCTGGAAGTCATCAGAGCTGGAGCTAGACACATATAGTTGTTCCTGGTAATTTCCCAGTCGGATGTATACCAATATCTCTCTCTGCATTCCATAGCCAAAACAGAAGAGCATATGACGACATGGGATGCTTAAGGGGTTTAAATGAGTTCGCGAAGTATCACAATAATTATTTGAAGGGTGTGTTACAAGGGCTGAGGCAAGAGTTTCTCAATGTTGTCATAGTTTTAGGTGATTATTACAACGCATTCCAATCGGTCCTTTGTCGGTCTCATTCCCTTGGTTTTAATCAGTCTTCAGTGTCGAGAGTATGTTGCGGAGTCACTGAAGCTCCTTATAATTTTGACGGAAGTCGGACGTGTGGAAGTCCAAGAGTTCTTGTTTGTTCGGATCCTTCTCGACATCCATTGAATCTATCTCACACAAGCAGCATATAGGCACATAAAAAGTTGGATCATTAATGATTTCTGTTCAATTAAAATCCAATGTTAAACTAGATTTAACAGTTTGCTAGTGTTTTCTTTAAATTTTAATTTAAGTTGAAATAGTACATTAGCTTAGTTTTCCTTTGAATAAATTTTAAATTTATCTTCAGAAACTTATTATTTTGGTAAACATTGTCCGCATCCACCCTTCTGTTGCTCACCTATAATTGTGATCACTCAGGAACGAACATGACCATGGGATTGGGGCATCATACCCAGAGGCATAACTGCTGGACTGTTAAAGCACATGCCAGTAACAGTTATACATGTTTAAGAAATACAAACGCGAATGCAAAATAAATTCTTTCCACCAAAACCTTGGATACAAGACTTTTGTGAAACTTGAATCACTCTGTCAATGGAAACATGGAAAAATTTTAATATTGACAAACCCGTAATCACCAAAACCTGTTAGTAGGCACTTACAGGGTTTCAACAAATCCTTGGTTAGGATATGTAAGATTTGGTTTGCAGGATCAACTGGATTTCGATTTTCCAAGACCGAAATTTTACACAAGTTTCTTAGTTCCCCCACACCAAGACATCAATATTTTTTTTTGGTCCTTATCTGTAAAGCCAAAGAACGAAGTTAATCTCTATGATTCTACCAATTAAATGATCAACAAAACATAACTTCAATTATCAGATTCAAAAATAAATAATTAACATATCCTAGCATCGTACACATTAAGGCGTGGCCATGATTTGGATCAACAAAGCATGCCAGATATAATCAAATTCAGAAAAATTAATTTAAGTCTGGCATCATATGATGTGCCACTCCAGCTGTTAGGAAGAGATCTCAAATGAGGAAGCAAACATTTTCATGCCTCACATTCAAGAAGTTTCCCACTTTCTCCACAGACTTGACATGGGTCAACTTTCTAAGATTTGAATGGAAGCACAAATATTAACATAATTCATTGTTACTGCTACAAATTCTAGTCAAATTCAGATATTAGAAACGTGAAAGCATACAAAAACTGCTAACAAATTCAAGTCAACATATATGCTACCTGCTTCATTTCCATCTTTGCATAAACGTATTGTATAAAGAAACTGCTAAATAAGAGTCGAAAATGTTATACATCACATAAGTCTACTGGTCATGAATTGAATTTGGTAAAAATGCAAAGCTCTCTATCATATTACCTAAAGGAGAGAGGTCATCAAACGACAAATGAATTTATAGACAATGTTTAGACCATAGAAACATTGTAACACCAGCTTTTAATAAAAGATGAAGCAGTTACTTGCATGTTTGTTGTTTCAACTATCTTACCACAAATGTCATTGGTACTGAGGTCTTTGGAGTACCGATGAATTGGTAACATGATACCTCCTTCATATATTTAGTTTCTTAAGTATGTTTATTATGCGATTATAATCAAGTTAATTATAAAAATGTGTCTCATGTGTTAGATTTGGTATAAAAAAATATTTTATATATGTTACGGTGTCAACCCACATTATCATTATAAAGTTTGTTTCATATATCATCTTTTATATATTCTGCATTATCTTAACAAGATTTGAACGCAATATATAGTACAGTTAATTAACATTTTTGTATAACCAAATCATGTTCTTTCCAATTAATAATGTTTCTAACATACCTTATCTTATCTTTAAATATTAAAGAATAAAAAATGCATAGTGTATGGCTTGCAAAAATATATCGAGATAATCGTTAATATTTGTTTAAGATTAGATTTGGTGGTCTTTTCGAAAACAAGATTTGTAGTGATATATTTTATTTTTCTCTCGCTAGCTATAGCTTTTGTAGAAATTTTTTTATTTTGGGACAAAAAATTATATACTAAAGCCATATTTTCTAGTAGTACATTATATTCATCGTTAGTACTTAAAAGAATCAAACAAAAACCTATACTCCCGCCGTCCCATTTTAGATGATGGGAAGGTTTTTTTTCAAGTCCCAAATTACGTGAAGGTTTTCATATTTTCTCCCTAAACCTTCCTAATTTGTCCATGCTTTGGAATCATATATAAACATAAAGTATCATATAAGTTCAATTTCCTAAATGAAAATTTTGAATAATCCACTAGATTCCAAATCCACACTAAAATCTAGGAATTAAAAACTAAAAATTTAAATATTTTAGGAGATATTAATGAGGGTAGATTTGGAAAATATATAATCTTTTTTTTCCTTCTTAATATGTGTGAAAACACATTCCCCTTCATCTAAAATGAGACGGAGGGAGTACCATTTATACACAGCTGATATGTTGTTTTCTTTTTTATTACTTGAAGGAATCAAACAAAAAACTAACATCATTTGTACACAAACCGAAATATGAGATGGCTCTGATTAATAAATAATATTAGATTGAACTAAAGAGAAAATGATTAATCGAGAACAACTAACATTTAGACTAAACTCCTAAAATGGGCCGAATTAGTCAAATTCAATTCCTATATCACATAGAAAAGATGAGTTGTAGTAGTTTTAGGTATATTAATACGGAGAGTTTCAGACCCATAAAACCAGGAGACTAAATAAATTTCTTTTTACCAAATTTCAGTTAGTACTACAAGGAAACAAAAATACTTATATGTCCATAACATTTGGAAAGTTCGGTGAAATATGCTTGAAATCGTCATCAAAGATAATTCAAAATCTCATCCGAAATACTTTTTGATGACCTATTTAAATTGTTTCCCAAAGTTGACATACTTTGATTTGAAGATTATCCCACAATACTTTCCATACAATGATGGATTCGGAGCCTAAAAATAATATATTTTGTGCCATATCCCCGTATAATAGAAAAGAATCCCATGATCATGTACCGATATTACCTTGGATCACAAATCTCAAGTATAGAGTTTGATGCTAGTGACGATATTTGTTAGAGCATCACTCGGTCAAACTCACAAGTTTTGTATGTCAATCTAGTTAACAAATTTAGCTGATCAAACTAGATATTAATTTATAGTCTACTATGGTTAGTCTTGGACTTGGAATAGTTGAGTATCAGAATTAACCGATCGACCTTAAAGATTGAATGACTGAGGAACAACGGAGATGTCTATATCAACAAAGATATGTGAAGACTGACTATATTATTTAATTATGTTATTCACCATTCTATTTACTGAGACATGTCGCATGAATTTGGTATTATGATGAACATTGCAAAGAAGAAATATCGAGTACAAGCTACTACTTGGTAAAACTCGATTCAAGATAGAACTTTTTGTATAATAGAATGAGAAAATTTTATTGTTTGTTAAAACTAACTTACGATATAACTTTTTGCATAATAGAACAAGAAAATTCATTGTTCGACATATTGCAAGTGCGTATTAAGTTCATAAAGAGTCGTCAAGTTAGTTTTTATGTTCACAAACTGATTTACTCAGTCTGCGAAATTAAACTTATAAATTTAAGACTTGATAAATTAAATTTCAATTAGCTCGTGTACATGAGCTGATTTGATGAGCTGGTCGATTTTGAGAATTTCCTGGATACTTTTTGATTCTCTAGTATACGATGTGATTTGTTCAGTTCCTGAAAAGACAAGGGTGTCGAGTACACCACAAATATTTCTAATACGATGGCCTTCAAGCATACGAGTTTAGGAACAATGATTTTGCAATTAAAATAACTTTGATGTGGAAATAGTAAAAGCACATAAACACAATATTTTTCTTTACGAGGAAAACTGGTTGACAGCCTGGGACCTAGTCCACTTTTGAATACTCTTAGAATTAAGCCTCTATACAAATTGATTACTGCAACTTCGTATAGTTGAGACCAAATAAACTACCCCTGATTACTTAGTTCCTTCAATATCACTACACCTATAACCAATTTGGTATACGCACGTGAATCCTATGACAGAATCCACTATCAGGGTTTAATAAGACCTTATGGACTAAAAGCCACCCTCGTAATTACAAAATTATTTCTGTAAATTTCAGATGTGAATAAACTTAAATATCTAAAATCTTAAACATGAAGAGTCAATGAAAGAACTTCCCATATTAGGTTACTCAAGGTGAAAGTATTTTTTCACATGTCGGAACCCATTATCTTTTAATCGGATTAGTAAGCTATATACCAAGGTCGTTTTTTAAATACGTGATAGGAATTTTACGTTAGAAAAACGGTCCGTGAGTTATAACCCTAAAGGTATCACAAAAAACCCATCAAAACAAAAGTAACACAAAAAACCCAAATAACAAAAGTAACACAAAAATCCTAAATAACAAAAGTAACACAAAAACCCCAACCAACACCACATCCACCAACAAATACTAGCACTGCAATCACCATAAAAAACACCACCACTAACCAGAAACAATACTACCAAAAGTTGGTTTCATCATAAACTTACTGTTTCATCATTAAAATCTTTGGTTTCATGATAAAAAATAGGCAAAACTAAGTTGAAACCAAATTTGGTTTCATCATAGAATTTGATGAAACCAATTTTGTTTGGGGTTTTTGTATCAATTTTAAAAAATTTGAGGTTTTTGTATCAATTTTGTTTAATATTAAGTTTTAATGGATCCCAACATTTGAACAGAGTTTTTGTACTCCAAATTTGGTCACCTTGGTGTTTTACTACTAGTTCTGTTAGAAAAATAATGATGTGTAGAAAACTAGAAATACATTGTGGTTTTATTGACAAGGCTATTTAAGACTTTCTCTTAACCTTTAGTTGTCCATGTCAGCTCCTAATTTTTTAACATCCGGCTATTGGGGATGGACTTCGCCTGATTAGGTCTAAAAGTGTCACGAAAAAAATAAACTTTTAACAAGTAGGAAATACCATTAGGTCCTAGGAATAATATATTAGAGAGAGTCTAGTCCTGTTGACCCAGTCATGTGTCTATTTGGTCCTATTTGGGAAAATAAATTATAGTTTGGTCCTAAAAATTATTATTTGGTCCTACGCTGATGTCATGGATGATGTAAATGTCACCTTGTAGTGGCAGAAATACCCTTTTGGATAAGGACCATATATATAGTCAAAAGGTAAGAGAGAAAAATCATTTCTCAGATCTACTTTCTCTCTCCTCTAGATTTTTCTCCTTTTCTCTTCCTGCTCAAACGATTTCGAGGGTTTTCTTTTTTTCTGCTGCTGCAATTATGATGAAGACGAGGAGAATAACGAACCGATGTTGCTGTTGATTTACAGAGTTCATTCTGCTGATGATGTTCTTGATTACGATCTTGATTTTTGAGGAATTATTTCTGCTTTTGTTTGATTACGATCTTGTTCATTCTGCTGATGATGTTGCTGTTGATTTACAGATGTTGTTGTTGATTTACAGAGTTCATTTTGCTGATGATGTTCTTGATTACGATCTTGATTTTTGAGGAATTATTTCTGCTTTTGTTTGATTACGATCTTGTTTTTGAATGTTTTTTGTCTCTGCTGATGATGATGATGATGAAGAAGAAGAAGATGAAGATCTGCTGCTGCTGTTCACGATGAAGACGATGAAGTTCATCAAAAAAACGACCAAAATCTTCTGTTGCTGCTCTTGACGATGAAGAAGATGAAGATACCCGATCTGTTTTGACGAAGACGATGGAAGATGATGTTTGTTGCTGGTGTTTTTGAAGACGACGATGTTGCTGCTGCTGTTGAAGACGTCGAAGAAGATGAAGATGATGTTGCTGATGTTTATATATGGACTTCATTCCAGAAATGAAGTCTGTTTTTTTATGTTTTTGTATGGACTTCATTCCTGGGAATGAAGTCTGTTTTTTTAGCTTTTTGTATGGACTTCATTCCTGGGAATGAAGTCTGTTTTTTAGGCTTTTTGTATGGACTTCATTCCTGGGAATGAAGTCTGTTTTTTTAGGCTTTTCTATGGACTTCATTCCTGGGAATGAAGTCTGTTTTTTAGGCTTTTCTATGGACTTCATTCCTGGGAATGAAGTCTTTTTTAAAGGCTTTTTGTATGGACTTCATTCCCTGGGAATGAAGTCTGTTTTTTAGCTTTTGTATGGACTTCATTCACCGGAATGAAGTCTGCATTTTTTAGGCTTTTGTATGGACTTCATTCACGGGAATGAAGTCATTTTTTAGCTTTTGTATGGACTTCATTCCTGGAATGAAGTCTGCATTTTTAGCTTTTTATGGACTTCATTCCCGGGAATGAAGTCTGCTTTTTTAGCTTTTTGTATGGACTTCATTCACGGGAATGAAGTCTGTTTTTTTAGCTTTTTGTATGGACTTCATTCACGGGAATGAAGTCTGCATTTTTAGCTTTTTGTATGGACTTCATTCACTGGAATGAAGTCTGTTTTTTAGCACGGAAGAACTGCTGCAAAAATAAAAATTTAACACGGAAGGGTATTTTTGTCTATTTAAATATTTTTAAATAATTATGGACCAAACAGTAAAGGCGTTTGACCAAAGGACTAAACAGACATGGGCCCACCTAAAAAACGACCAAACGATATTTTTCCCCTTTTAACAACTATCAAAAAGATGCTCTTTAAGTCTTACGGTATTGGAAGAGCACCTATATCCTATCCTATACAAACCATGTGTATTAGTTTTTTTGTTCCTCTTTCTTTTTAGGATGTGTTTGATAGGAGTTAATTCCATGGATTAGCCACCTTTTCATAGAAATAACGGGTCGTCAATTGATCAAAAATCTATTTCCATGAAATTGTAAAAAGAGCGTTATCGAATATATCTTTTAAATTTAATTCCATGGATAATCTTTCGATTCCCTAGGAAACTGATTCCATTGAATTGTTTTTGTTTTCTGGTTATCAAACATGGCCTTACTAAAGCCAAAATAAAATTACCCACTTTCGGATTAAAAAAACCTGGCGTCTTTAGGGGCGACCCCAAAAGAATTAGGGGCGACACAAAACGACAAAAATTGTCATAATCGGTAGGTTATTTCACAATCGGTAGGTTATTTTCGGGGCGTTTTTTTTTAATCCCAAACTACCCTTTACAATCGGTAGATAAATATACAATCGGTAGTTAATCAACAATCGGGAGTAAATTTGGTTTGTATAACTTCCGAATATAAAGTAAAATCCTTTATCTTTTGAATTTTGACTATCCTATAATCGGTAGTCAAAATAGTTATCTTGACTCCCGATTAAAGTAGACCTTTGGAAAATATCCTACCATAATCGGTAGTAATTATAGTTCACATAACTACCGAATATAGAGTAGCCCCAAAATGAGATTTTGCGAAAATCCTTTTTTTTGGAATTTTGGTTGAGCCTATAATCGGTAAGAAAGGAAGAGCTATCATGACCTCCGATTATACAGTGGCTCTCTTTGCAAATATCCTACCATAATCGGTAGTCAAAATAGTTCATATAACTACCGAATATAGAGTAGCCCCAAAATCAGATTTTGCAAAAATCCATTTTTTTTTTGAAATTTTGGTTGAGCCTATAATCGGTAGTAAATGAAGTTATCATGACTTCCGAATATAGAGTTGCCCCAAAATGAGATTTTGCAAAAATCCTCTATTTTTCTAATTTGGTTGAGCCTATAATCGGTAGTCAAAATAGTTCGTATAACTACCGAATATAGAGTTGTCCCAAAAATGAAATTTTGCAATCGGTAGCTAAAAAAACCTAAACTACCGATTATGAAGGGGTATACAAGTATTTTCAAATTATTTTGTCTTTTGTGTCACCCCTAATTCTTTCGGGGTCGCCCCTAAAGACGCCAGGTAAAAAAAGAAAGGAACCAGCTACAAATATAGTTAATTAGTCACTGACTTGTAGTGATGAATGAGAGAGAAATTGATGGTGAGTATATCTGGGCTTTGCATGCGTTCATTTCACAGGAAGAATGCAAATTGTAATCGGATGGTTAGCTACTTATAGGACTCTAGCTACATGCATGCACGCAGAAGTATCACGTCACTTTTAAAATGCATCCTAACGGTTAAGTACCGCTCTCAAACTAGTTAACCTAGGGATGGCCATTTGCCCCACCCAAACCCATCCCTGTGGGTACCCGCCCCGTTTGGGTAGGATTTTACCCGCACAAATGGGGATGGGTCGGGTATGGGTAATACCCGAAATCTAAGCTACGGGGATGGGGTGGGGATGGGATTCAAGGTCCCCGCCCCGTAGCTTTCATATCATAAGGGTTTAGATTTATATGCAAGAATTTGTATCGAATTTTATACTTCTACCACTTGGTCGAGCTTTCTTTCATTTATTATATTTTTTATCGTTCTTGTATATTCATCACTTTCGCTTTTTTATTGTGATCAGACACATTCTCTAAAAGTTAAAATAGTGAAAATGATATAAATAAGGAAATGGTTAACATGGACGAACATATAATGAGAAAGGAAAAGTACAAAAACTAATAAGTATTTAAATATTCTTTTGTTTACTTTAAGATGAATTTCTGAATTTAAAATTTTAGAATGCATTATTCTTATGTTATTATTTTTGTTTGATTCATATTTAAGTATTGATTATAAATAAATTTATGTATTAACACCGTGTTACGGGTAACCCATGAAAAACCCGCCCCGCCCAAATTCATGTGGGTAACGGGGTGGTATGGGTATATTTTTTATGAACGGGGCAGTGACTGGGATTGACATACCCGCCCCATGGTCATCCCTAAGTTAACCCTGCCAATTCAATGGATCAAATGAGCTAACCCATTTAATTATACACTTTAGTTTTTGCTTCTTCTTCTTTCGTCTTCTTCTTTCGTTTATGGAGTATTTATTAATTCAGGAAATCTGTGATTCGAAAAGCTTCATCAACTATTTCTATATTGATCTATTCCTGTGACACATAATACAATTGTACACACTAGTGCTAGTTCTACTTTCACATGTCGATATCCTCATGGATCTGCCTAACCCTCCCCCCTTCTAAATGCATGGTCGTTTTTTGTTCTCGTGTTTATGGTATGCTTTTTCATATCTATCTATCAATCATCTCAATCAGTCGTTTTTGTACCATATATATAGGTTAGGAGAAATAGAGGGACTGAAAAGCTATAACTGTAACTACTATACCTATTTTTGTGGCTTTAATAGGCTAGCCCGTGAATGGTAGAGATCAAGCATATTTATTTTATCTAGAAAAAGTTTTTTCATGTATTCTTACTTTCAGGTGATTTTGTATGTATGGGGCAGTTACTTCGTCGGAAAACTGAAATCCCAATTCACAGTACTTACATTAATATACCATAATCATAATTTATTTATCTTGCTTGTATTGAATCCTAAAATCGTTGGACGTTTTATATATTTGAACTCAAAGTTCATTGGCATCTATCTTTCTTAACGGATCAATGACAAAACAACGACAAATGCGACCATGTTTTGCTCGATATACTTCATGTATTTCTTTTCTTAAATTGTTTTGTTGGTAGATATTGACACAGTTTATTATGTTGCTGCTCTCTATGAACAAAATTAATTAAATAACTCTCAATCTTCAAAATTGAGAAGGAAACTACAAAAAAGAATGTTTGCAAGTTGGCCGACTTCATTAATGGTAAAAGACGCTGCAAAAAAATAATTCGCAAGTGATCGACACTGAGAGTAATTGATAATGTGTGGTCTAAGTGAGTTGACTAGATGATTGATAGTAATACTTCCCTTTCTTCATTATAAACCTTTTTTCCTACATCCACAACTTTTGTGTACATGTTAATACGAAAATTACTTTCTCATATAATTTCCTTTTCGTTCATGAAAAATCCAGGGGTTTCATGATCTAATCTACATCTAAGTAACTTTTTCTTTCCACATTAATAGCAAACACGAGAGTTAACAATAGTCCACATACGCTTGAAGCTTCTAATGGCCCTATATAGATACAGCACGCAACAGATGATATAAATAAGCTCATAGGGTTCTTAAAGTTAGTAAGAAAAATTTCATTCAAACTTATCTAGCTAGCTCTTCATGAAACCCTAGCTACTTTCAAATTTCTAGCTCCCACCAAAAAGAAGAAGAAGATTTGTGATATTTTTGTACTAGTGCTCTTTACATTTGAAGTTGCGGGTAATTATATTATGGCACCGAACGGAGAAACGATAGTCGGTTCTTATATTACTACTACTACTAGTACTACTAGGAACAAAAACTTCTGCAAACCACCAAGACTATCAATGGATGGATTGAAAAGAACAACTTCTGATATTTCATTCGAGTTCAGCAAAGAATCTGCAGCGGCAATACTAGATCAACATCAAAATGGTGTAAAACTTCCACCGATTTCCGAAGTTGAAGATGCAAAATGCGAGTGCTGTGGAATGTCAGAAGAGTGCACACCTCAATATATCCAACGAGTTCGCGATAAGTTTTCGGGTAAATGGATATGTGGGTTATGTTCTGAGGCAGTGAAGGAAGAGTTAGAGAAAAATGGAGGAAAAAAAGAAGAAGCATTAACATCACATATGAATGCCTGTGTGAAGTTTAATAGCCTTGGCAGAGCTTATCCAGCTTTATATCAAGCTGAAGCCGTGAGAGAGATACTGAAAAAGAGTCCAAGATTGGATGGGAGAATCAGCAGGGCCAAGTCCTACAGTCCTAGAGAAAGAGGAGATGGAAAAGTCATTCATAAAGGTGGGATTATGAGGACTGCTAGTTGTATTCCTGCGATTACAAAAGAAATGAACGAGAAGATCGAAAAAAAGGTTACCGAACAATGATATGATGAATTAGCTAGAGTTTGTAATAAGTGTCCAACAGTCCAATTGGCCATGGTTGTTGTACCAAGAGGTCTGGAGTTCAATATCAACTTACATCGGCAAGAAGCATTTGAAGAAGATTAATTGTCTCTCAATGTATTTTAGTCAAATAAATGGGTAGTAGAACTAAACCTAGCTATAACTCTTCATTAATCCATGACCACCTAATTATCTAATTAGCTAATCAGCAACCTCATCAACTTATGTCTTCCGCTAGCTAGAGATTCAATTCCTTGTCTGATCCTTAAATGTTTTCTTCTTTTTTTCTTTTTCTTTTTTTGCTATACTACTGCTACATGTTGCAGTAGTAACTCTGTAATGTTTTCTTTTTACTGGTTGGTCCAGTAGTAATGCTAATACTATTGTTCTTGTGATTATAATTTTTTTTTTCATTTCATCAACACCACGATTTATAAAGAGAAATAAAATCGAGTACCACAACAAACTTTAATTATTTTTCTTTTTTTTATTACAAAAACAAAAATTATATTCATCCGCCAACAAACCAACGCTCAAATCTACTTTTCCAAAAATTGGAGAGGAAAGAAAGAGAGAATCCAAAATGGAAAGGAAAAAAGATCTTGCCTTTGGGCCTTCTTTGTAAAAATCTTTTTGTTATAAATGATGTTCGTAATACAACAATAAGAAACAAGCTTTTAATCCCAAACAAGTTAGGATAGGTTAGAAATCAAATCTACATCGAAGTTCTAATGACATCGGTAATGTTGATTGGGATA
The DNA here is from genome assembly GCA_023531295.1 of Papaver armeniacum. Taxonomy (NCBI): domain Eukaryota; kingdom Viridiplantae; phylum Streptophyta; class Magnoliopsida; order Ranunculales; family Papaveraceae; genus Papaver; species Papaver armeniacum. Next base: position 51,219 of record JAJJWW010003836.1, on the reverse strand, counting down.
CAGTTTTTTATTGATTGTACTCTTCTTCTATGTTTCTGCTACAGCTTGCAGCTTTTTTTCTTTTTTCTTTTTTAGAAGCAAGCTTGTAGCTATTTTGTACATTCTTTTTTAATCTAATAAAATTTCTCTCTTCCAATAAAAAAAAAGGAGCAATCCTCGTAGAAATCCTTAGGTTTTAGTCAAACCTTATAGAAGGAGAAGGTATCAGTCAACCCATATTGACGGACTGGGTGAAATCGGTCAAACCTTGTTAGAAGTGATCCAAGATTAAATGACTGAAATATCCTTTAGTGGTTAACTTAACCAAGGCTGATACGGGTGGAGTGAATATCCTGTACCCTTGAATCAGAACCTGACTTCTCCTCGATAGTTGTATTATGTTTCTTTCTTCTTTATGATATCTTTTCATCTTCAGACAAAATCAAGATAGTTGTGAGAAGAACATATACGGATTACGAAGGAGTAAACACCATTAAAAGGTTAGATAATCAATAAAAGCAAATTGATGGAATTTCTGTACTTGTTTTTTTTTTTTCTCTGGTTTATTTTTTCTCCTATTTAGTTATTATATACAAGAAGTACCGAATCTCTTATACAATTTGTGCTTGTTTTTTTTGTGAACGTCGTATCATTTTTACTTTTTATTCGTTATAGAATTTCTGATCTTTTTATTAATTACTCTTCTATGATATCAAACAAATGGAAATCAAATTGGGGTTAACTGATATCTACACATGTTGAAATTCTGAAGATTTTAGAATCTAACCCAATTTGACGAGCAATTGAATGATTTTACTTTTAACTTTTGTAGTCTGTAGCTCTTTGTAAGTTTTTGTTGCCCCCAGAAAGTGTCTTGGTTAGGTCTTCTTAGCCAAACTTGTTGTTTGGTATCGATTTGTTTGCAACAATGAGTTAACCCATATGAGCTTGTAGAAGGATGGTGTGCTGGAAAGTGATTAATTAGCATTGTAAAATAGATAGTAAATAATTTAGTGCACTTGTGACTTTTAATTATGGTGAATAGCAATATGTGAATTGCTAGTCTTAAATTTTGACCGCTAATTATGATATGTAGATTGCTGGTTCCTAAACTGTTATTTTCTTCTTTCGTAGTCACAACCCGTTAAGGCTTATGAGTGATGGATTATCAGCATGGACTGTTGCAGCTACTGGTTGCGGTATTTCCTGGCATTTTTGGTATATTTATATATTTCACATGTAAGTAGATGTGGATCAATTTCCCTTTTCTCATCTTTTTTAGTTTGTTTCGGTGTGTGTGCGCGCATATATGCCGATAATGGTTGTGCCTATAACAGTATCAAATACTTATGACTAAACAGAGTTTGCTTCCCTTTACATACTAAGATGTTAGCGTTGTACTCTCTTTGTATGAGATTTGGTAGAGATTGATGCATTTTTTGTCCCGTGTATGAGCCTTGAGTGATGTCTTACACTAGCTTATCATATTTTGACCATTTTTCTTTGCTAAGTGGTGTTGATTGTTTTACTTTGCTTTGCGCGTCACTGACATTACCATAAATGAGAATTACAAGTTTCTTTGAACTTAAGTGTGGTTTTTCCCCTCAAACCTTTTCTTAGTTGCACTTTCTTTGATACACGTGTCTATGCTTTGGTTAGTAGGAAACTGATGCTAGAGCTGCCCTGGTAGGATTGTGGACAGATATAGAAAAGTATAATACTAGTGTTAGGTGAGTCTGTTGTAGCCATTAATTATCATAACTTAGAGAAAAACATAAGTTTTAGTTATAACAAAAACGAAGAATATCCCGCAAACACTTTAGCTTAATTATCACTCCTTTTCACAATATTGTTAAATTATACCCCTTATGAAGTAATGTTATTTAGTTAGGTATATTTTGCACAAGGTAATGTTAAATTAGTTAGGTAGGTATTCTAGGAACTAATGTTAAATTAGTTAGGTACAGTGGATCGGTACTACAAATATGCACGATAAATACATTGATCAAGCCTAGGCTTGAATGGTTTCTGCATTTGTTTTTTTTTTGTACTCTCTGATTTATCCTGTGCCACTGTAATTGTGGTCAGACTATAATCCTATAGATTAGCCTTGTATTCGATGGTCATTGCTATTGTTCTGGAGTTTTATTCAGTAAGTAGGTTTTTTGATATTTCCCTAGCGGTATCGAGTGAATCTTTATGTAGAATATAGTGGGAATGTTATATATACGAACACTAAAAGGTATTCCAAGCTAGTTGTATCAATGTCAGCTTATACATGTTTATCACCGTGTCATCTCTTTTTGCATGGCGACTCATTTCTTTTCTTATTTATAGGCAGGACTACCCAATCCTCCTCCTTGTATCATGAAGGCTGAGGTTCCATGGACATCTGTTGTGAGGAAGGGAAACCAAGTGCATGAAGAATGTGTGTTGAGAAAATTTAACATTATGGTACATCAATCACCTGTCTTCACTTTCTCGTTGTTCCTTTCATGGTAATCTTTTGCCCCTTCCCAAAATTGAAAAACAACACTTAAGTTACCGACGTGCTGGATTCTTGTTGTGGAAAGTATGTTCGTGGTCAACAACATCTGGCTCAAATGATAAAGCATAACCGAGAACCAGAGTTGCAATGCTAAGGTCTGAACAAAATTGAACTCGGTTTCTTGTTGTCTACCCAAGTTGTTTTTGCGACACGATGACTTCCAACCTATTATTTTTGTTAGGAAACCTTGGTTTCTGTTTAGTCGGAATAAATCATATTTTCATTCCTTCTCGTGGTAGGAACGACATTGTTGTCTTGCGCCAACCGATGGTTTAAAAACACCCTCTTGTACTAGCATATGCTCAATTCACGCTATCTCCAAAGAAACACATTAGTTTTCTTGTGACGGCTGCTTTTGTAGTGATGTTTTAACATTTTTGTGAATAGGCTGGTGTTTAAAAACGAAGGAGAACCTTATTGCATATCTTATAATTTCAAGTATGAATGTATTGCGAAGATTTTTTTTTTTTTTTCCAATGGAAGTCCCAATTTGAAAACTATATACTGTATCAATTTCAGGGAATTCATCTTACCAAAACTATATACTACCCATATTTACCCATATTCCAATCAGTAAGAGAATTCAGCAAAGGGTTTATATAATCTTGTCAAAGTACTTCTGATAAAAGAGAAAAAAGAGCAAAGCTCAAGGAAATTTGAAAAGGTAGTCGGAATCATTTGAAAATCAAACAAACTTATACGACTATCTGAATTTCCCATTTTAAGTTATACAACCGTCTGAATCAGTTATCAATTGTAACTTGTACTATCATCATAACATCATAACCAATTATTTAATGCGACCGTCTTAGTGTTGTACCCAGTTTATTTTATACAACATTCTTAGTTTCGTACCCAATTTATTTTGTACGGCATTCTTAGTTTCGTAGCCGATTAATTTTATACGACTTCCTTTGTTATTTACCCAATTTATTTTATATGACCATCCGAAGACCAACTGAGCGATCTTTCAGTAAAAATCACATAATTAGCTAGGCGATTGTCCAGTTCTACAAGCTTTACCAGCAACCGAGCGTATATTTTCTGGAAACACTTAAGAATACCATATCATATTATTCTGTTGCACATCAAGAGAAAATTGTATTTGGTTTGCGACAACTACAAGGACCGAAATTTATTCTGCCATTGAATGACTTAAATAAGGGGGAAGATCTATTACATATCATTGGTAAAATATGGTTCTAACAAATTCAGCAGTTTCTCCTTTGTGCAAAGCCAATCTTGATGATCTAAGTTTGCCTTGGCCTTTTTAATTGTATGGTCACATTTTTTTGCACTTGCAAAACTAGTAAAGTAGACATCACTTGGTTTCTAGCTCAAAACCTGCAATGGGAATTACAATCCCGTCATATGTTTGTATGCTTGATATGTTTTTTCTTGTGGGCGTACTGGACATGGTACTGCTGCCAGAGTCAGCATCCGTCCGGGGTAACTGTTGGGATATTTCAAGTTCCACACTTGTATCATTAAAGATCCTTGTGAATGAAGATCAAATAAACAAAGTATATGAATTAATTTTTATTTCGAGTAATATTTATGGTTAACAAAATTCAGTTAAATACATTCAAGCTAAACTACAATCAACAACACAATGGGCTGCAAAATGCAGAGATTCATTTAAATTAAACCAAATTAACTGTCCGCCCAACCACAGGAAACTGAAATTACTAAAAGAAACTAATAGTCTTTCTGAAATTGGATTGATGGCATTTCAAATTCAATTGAGACCACTTGACACAATCGAATCTAAACGGTGTTACGTTTCAGTTTGTATAAACCCTACTCAGAATATCACAATTCATAGCAAAATTATCTCAAATTTTCACATAACTGAACCAATAAAATTCTTCTCTATATTCATAAATGACTTGAAATTAATAAAATGAAACATAAACAGATGTTATACTAGGAATGCAAACCCAAATGAAATAAAACCCCTAAAACTTAGAAAAACCCTAGAATTTACCTAATTAACAGAGTCAGAATACCATGTTTTACAAATCTCACTACAACAAAAACATACATGGATCATTCTTAAAAAGTGTGATGTAAGTACTCCATGTATGTGATCTTTTCCAGTATAATCTAAAGGGTGATCTATATATCACAATTCTCTTGCAATGAAAAGTGTGATCCTACCCTATGCAAAGAACTCAAGTTTTGAAAAGTTGAGATCTAAAGACAAGGTTTTTAAAAGACAAGGTTTCAAAAGTTGTGATCTTTCCTCTAAGTTTTCAACCCAAATTTACCATATACAAACAGTAACCTAAAGTGTGATCCCATACCATTTCTGCACCTGTAACTCAAATCCAAAAACTGATATAAAAAGGAAATAATGTCTGAATTAAATTCATTCCATGTCTGAATCAAATTTATCCAATGTCTGAATCATTTCTGAACAGCGAACTAATAGAAAAATTACACATTTCTGCATAGTCTTACTACATAACAACCTGTACTGTGTCTGCTGAGTCTATCAATTTAAAGACCAAACATACTGATTTACAGCTCATTACGTGAATAATAGTTCTACTATAATGTACCTTTAGCCCTTCATGAATTTTTTGGCCTTTCTTCCTTTTAGCACAGTCTTTTTAGGCCATGCAACTTGAACTCCAACTACATCAACAACTAGACCGTAGTTTTGGTTCACTGATGTCTTCGAAGGAGAGAAATCTGCAGCAGTTGAAGTCGAGTAAGCTGCAGCAATTGATCCACAACAGACAGGAGTTCATGAGCTTGAATGTTGCAATTTTGAGGTCCCTGAAAGCATAAACAAGTCATAAATTCCAGATTTTGACAACTACCGACAGATAATAACTACTTTGTAATTCCAGATTTATCATCTCTTTCTATTAGATCATTCAACTTTCGAAAATTGAAAAAGGCGCATTGCTATATGGAAAAGTTCTATAAAACAAAAGCGTAATTGCAGGGTGCCAACATACACTGTCATAATGCAAGCATGAACGAGTGTTGAAATATGACGTATATCACTGTCCATAAGATGATGTGATCCAAAAACATGGAAACCAGATGTAACACAAAAAATTTCAATCATGATTATGTTAACTTTACAATTTTACTTTTCGTTAAAAAATAACCTTGGAAGACTAAGAGAACAATGCAATGGAATTTCACAATCAAGGATACAAAATTGTGACTTTAGAGAAATATAGTACCTGCTACTTCTCATCAAATTTATCATGTCAGCAAAGACTATACCACTCAAATTCCTTTGTAATTTTTCAGTTTCCTAAACCTTTCAGCAACCAAAGAAATTTGAAAGCTACCAGGACCCAGACAATCTGCAGATAATTAGTTAAAAAGATAAGTTGAGATTATATGATTATAAAACAGAAGTTCAGTAACTTAAGCAAATTATGGTATTGAGGTTCTTAAATGATGAAATCACAAGAACTGTGTACGCCTTGCAAAAGTGCAAACTCTCGGACAGAGTGCCATCATGAAAGGATAGAATCTCTCCGGATTCTAAACCTTGGAATACTTTCTAAGAGTCCGAAAGTAGAAAGACAGATGGACAGAGATAAAGAGGAGAGAGACTGACAATACCACTTATGTTCAGATTTATCAGATTCATCTGAATTTGCTTCCATCTTATGACACGTTGATGGGGTAACCATATAGGGACTCCCAATACCACACCTACAGATGTTCACCGTAAGGAACTAAGAACAAATATATGTGAAATATAATTTGATTAAACAGTTTACGAATTTGACTTGGCTTAATCCATATAGTTTTCTAACCCGAAGGGGAAACGTTACAGTATATCCAAAAGAGACAGGATACAAGCCTGGTGTTCTGATACTTACAGATCCCAATTTCCAGTTGTCGGAACACTAAATACACTTGAAAATCTTGTAATTTAAACGAGAAAAATCTTACAAGTGTCAATTCAAAGAAAATGGTAACAAAAGAGTAGGAATTACAAAACCAACCCGAGTTCAATCCAGCAGAACGTACTCCCAAGTGGCAGAATTGCAACTACGTCATAGTAAGTAGCATCACCCCTTACCTACATACATTAGATATCAAATTGGGTTCAGAAGTGGTGCATACCTAACAAGTATAACATGCATTATGGAACTGACTCATGTCAATTAACCGGTGGCATTATCTGAGAGGATAGGTAGCCCTAGAGCTCTCTAGCCTAGCAAACATTAAGTACCAGATAAAGTTTCCAGTAAAGCTGACGGCTGCAGAAATCATCAAACTTAGTGATTGATATAAAGATTACGTTAAACAGAGTACATAATAACTGTATACCCCAATGAGGTATATCCCCATACAAGGTCATGCTTTATATAAAGATTGATGACGGTTATATCATCATGGAAGTGGCGCCTAACCTTCATGTCAATCCAGCAAAGATCTTCGTACTCTCTGAATCCTTGCTGACAACTGTATGTAATTGCTTCATGCATAAACCAAACCATTCGAAGAAATACTTCTTGAAATTACAGTTAGCCAATGCTTCTTTAGGAGATGCACATTCAATCATACAACACCCAATATCACACCTACAAATGGTCACTGAACGGAAATAAGTACAAATATATGTGAAAGATAATCTTGTCAAACAGTTTACAAATTGACTTGGCTTAAAAGAAATTTCGCCGGAAATAGATTACACATGAATCCAGATACTTTTCTAACCCTAAAGGGAAAAGTTAAAGCATATCCAAAAGAGACAGGACACAACCCTTCATTTAGAGAGCAGAGGTTAGTCCGCTTCATTTAGAGAACATGCTCCATTAGGCTATTTCCCCAAGCACTACAAGTAGAATCAACCCAGTTATCAACCTAACAGATAATCTGCTTATTATTTCCAACCCTCAAACCATGTTCAGTGATTTTCCCAGTATAAGTGTATTAGAACCACAAAATCAACTTAACAGAAGGTTTCTAGGTGAAGCACAGAGAAGAAAAGAAACCGAAGCATTTAAAAATTTAGGAAGCGACTTACAATAGCAGAATCCGAAGTATTTCAAACATGATAATTACTAACATATACAAGATTTATGGAAAAGGACGATATTTGGGTGTCGCAGCCCTCTCATAATTGCAACCTTACAAACAAAACAAAGATATCACAATTTAGAAATCCTATTTTACACAACAGATTAACGGAGAGTACAATTTAGAAATATTGGTGATTACCATTAATGGTATAAGCAAACAATGTTTGACGAAGGAAGAACTTAGATTCCCCTAGAAGTAAAAGCTCATACTAAGAAAATAGACGAACAAACTTACAGTAATGAAAGGATCTCCACCGAGAAGGCCACAAACGAACCAGGATGTGCTTCAAAGAAACACGAACAGTGATAATAAGAAAGGCATGTACTCCACACTTTTTGTTTGGATCACCAGTTTCTGCAATTGAATTATTGATAGCATAAAGTTAAGGAACACGATGAAAATAAAACGAAAGAGATTGTGCGAGGATTAGTTACCATGACAGACAACTGTGATACCATGGAGAAGATGTTAGCAGCAAGACCACAGAAAAACAACCCGGTCTCATGTTTATGGATTACTAATAAAGAAACCATGGAGACGGATGCGAATACGATAAGAGCCACAGAAAGTAACACCATCAACTTCAATTTGTCCTTCTTTGGTGCATATATCATGAAAATCACCACATGTATTCCTTCTATAACTACACCAATACCATTAATGGCAGTCACCAAGATATTATGTGGGAAAACAAATGGAAGCCCATACCTGCACACCACCTAAAGTAGCTGCAAGACATGTAACAGCCCCTAGGTAGCTGCAAGAGATTGAATTACAAGTGCAGCACAAGAAGCAACAAGAATTATCCTGCCAACATCAAAATAAGAATGTTATTATTCACAGAAACATAATCTAATTATCATATAGCCACGAATATACTGTCAACTAAAGTAAATCCATATAATATATTGAAATTATTTGTGATGCATAGTGAGATCTTACAGAGGATTTATCTAAATGAAATCAAAGAGCCAAAATGTAACATCCACCATTCTATTTCTCACTGAATCAGGCATCATCGTAGTTTTAAATCATTTAAAGTAAGCCAGCAACAAGAGAATTCTAATAAAAAAAAAAAACCCAATACAACCTAAGAGAAAATAAAAAACCTAGATTCTGATCGGATACATTGGGAAATTGCAATGATTTAGAGAGATTAAGAGATATATTTTTACCTCAGAAACTTTTTCTTCGATGATGATCCAATTTCAAAACCCTAACCTTCGGCGTTCCAAATGAAGTCGAAATTCAATTTTCTCCATGAAATCCGAGTGTATAAACACACCGATTATGATTAAATACAAATGAAATCACAATTTTAAAGAACAAAATCGAAATGTTAGGGTTCAATTTCTCTAGATTTGGATCGTGAAATCGACGTCTACAGCTTAATTTTTCGTGGGATTCTCCACAGAGAAGTGGAGATGAGAGAGAAAGGGAAATGAAGAATGAACCCGATACTTTTCGCCGTAGTGTTTTTGTTGAGTAGATAAGGCTGGGCCCCGGTCAAACTTTATTCATGGCTTTTCAGTTGGACACATTTTAGATCACAAAGGAGCCTAGATAGTGGTCAATGGTCGATATTAAATCACATTTTCCACAAAGCATGAGATCTATGGGAAGGTATATTCCTAATAGATCACATACATCAAAAACTCAATGATCTTTAAGTTTTAGATATAAAAAGACAATAGGTTTTTATAAATTGTGATCTATAATATGTGATCTAAAGCATGTATTGTTGTAGTGTCTGTACTATCTATTAATCATGCATGTCCCGTTATAGTTTATTAAAAAAGTGAACCAGTTTAATTTATCAATATGAAACACTTACCTGATGATAATGTGACGAATTATCAAAGTGAACAGTGCAACACCATTAGGTGGATAGGTTTGGGAGAGAAAATGAAATCAAATGAACTAATCACTGAGTACTGGCGGATAAGATCAAGGAAGAAAAAAGAAGAGAATGGAAGAGAAAAAAAAGCCCTAATGAAACTAATTTGCAGACGAAATTAAAACAAATCCTAATAAAAGAAACCCTAATTAAACCCAAAAAATGAAATCAGTTTTCTATTTATTTCATTTTGGTATCGGATTCGAGAATCCCTAATTTGCAGACTATCGGAAGAGGAACAACTTAACTATGGTTGGTAACTAACTTTGTTTGAGGGGTATACTTGGAAAAATAAATTCAGAACTTAACAAATAGAAACGGACAGACTCGCTCGTCCTTTTGTATAGGTTGAATCAAAAGTTGGCTGAGCCGGTTGGAAAACCCAAACCTTTGGATTTGGGTGAGGATTGCTCAAAAAAAATAAACATGTGTAACGTTGAGTAGAGAAATAAAAATGAAATGGATTACCTAAATAGTCTAAAATGTTACAAATGATAGGTTTTATTGTCACTTTTATCATCGCATACATACATACTAGTATATATGGTTTCTCGTGGCACGGTGTATCAACATGAGTCGAAGATGTGCACCGAGACATCTGGTTGCGGGGGCAAGGCTTACCTTCTACGCTTCAACTTGTAGAATTTATTTGCAAATTAGCAATCCAATTATAATACGCCTTTATGACCCTAGCGAGATTGGGGTATACCCAAACTAATTGGGGTATACCCAATAAGACAAAATCTGGTCATTATGAGTATAACCAAGCCACCCCTTAACCTTGTATTTTCTAAATGGTTAATATGCCCTTGTTTAACTAACACTAAAAAATCTGATTAGCTTAATTAATTGAGTTTAGATTAAAACTTTTAAAAATGAAAATTCAGTAGGTTAAACCTTTAATCCGTCTTATGATTTCGATTTCGATCAAAAAAATGGGTTTTCGAAAATGTTATAAGTCGGCAAGGTCAACGTTTGAAGAAGGTGCCGGCTATATTTAGCCGGCATGGTATACGTTTGAATAAAATGTCGACCACTTTCAGCCGGCATGGTCCTTGGATGAAGAAAACGCCGACCATGTTTTGGTCGGAAGGTTTTTGAATGAATAATAAGCCGACTACCTTTGGCCAGCAGTCTAACGGTCGACATGTAAATATTCACTAACATGCCGGCTATAATATAGTCGGCATGCACATAGGTTGTTACACTACCGGATTTCCTGTAGCCGGCATGTTAAGGATTTATAATCATGCTGACCTGTACTTATACCAAACAGAAAACAGAATATGGGAAGATGTAATTCACTTCATTCATGCAATTCTGGTTACTACACTGATTGAAACATAAAAACGAATTCACTTAGCATGTGCATCAAGCCTTTGAACCCCTAGGCGACCATAGTGGACGAGTTATAGTCTCGTGAGGCTGTACATAGAGGTCTACCCACAAAACCTATACAAAAACTTTTAAAGCCATCAATCTTCCTCCTTCGAAGACTATACGACATCCAAGTAATCCGGGTTATCCTCCGGGATTCTTTGTGCCAAGAAGTGATAGCTTGCATCGAACGCGAATGCTTCCTCTGGATTTCTTTCATCAAAATCATCATCATCACCTCTTCTACCAGATGGAATTGATTGGTCTTTATCTGGAGTCTCGTCTGAATCACTGGGTTCCGATGGTGGTTCATAATCATCATTCGGTACACGTATCTTGAGCATTCCCGGCACAACATATGCCCCTCGATGTGTTGAAGTCAAGAGTTTATCACCAACACGAGGAGGTCTTGAAGGAGGACTAAGAGCTTTCATAGCTTTCTTCTTTGCCTTTTGCAACCTGAACAAGAACGATTAAGAAAAAAAAATTAAAGGTCGGCAGGTTCGACATATATAACAAATTCGGCGGATAAATGATCGGAAGATTAGATATCTAAATACATGCCGGCTAAACATAAACCGGCATGGTGTGATTCACATAACCTGCCGGCGTATAACAAATATGAACACAGTACTTAACTGGATTTTTCAGAAAACCATCCGGCAAGTTCCTTTACCCATACATTTCCGGCTAACAAATAGCCGGCATGGTTTTTTCCAAATACCATACCGGTTTTAAAATTCAAAGCATCAGGAGACACAAATCTTGAAATACAGCCGGCAAGGAAAATTTTTATAACCATCCCGGCCAAAAAACAAAACTATCGCCGGCAAGGTCTGAGGTTGAATAACCTGCCGGCCCTGCAAGTAACAGTTACAAGTATTTAACAGCCGACAAGATCTTCAACCTAATATCTTGCCGGCCAAACCCTAACTATGAAATCCCGGCAGGGTCGATAACTAAAAACCTTGTCGGCGGAAATAACTGAAAATCAAAGAATCGATTTTTCTGACCTAATTTGACATGCAAACATGAAATTGAAGTACTTGAGTGAGTTTAAGTAGGCCCTTACTTTCTTAATCGCACCATTTCTTCGTTTTGAGCGGGTTCAATTTCTTCTTCAGCAACCGTTTTTTTCTTCACTTTATGTTGAACTAGTTTTGCAATTCCAGGGTTGTATTGATTGGGTTTTCGATTGGCGTCTTTCATACGAGTTCCCTTACTCCGTGGTGGATCCATTGATGAAGATTAATCGGAGTTTTCGAATCGACGATGTTAATGAATTAATCGACGATTTTTGATGGTGGTGGGGGTGATGGAGCCGGTATGGTTGTGGACAAGAAGAAGAAGAAGAAGAGAAGAAGAAAATAAAATGAAAAGATTAAAACTGATTTAGGGTAATAGGTTTTAAAGGGTGAGGGTAGTTTTGTAACTTACCCATTAGGACTCCCCCTAAAACCCATAAAAAGAGTCCCTTTAAAATTTTGTATACCCCAATCTCGCCAGGTTTATGACACAACCATGTTCCTCAAGTATTTCTTCTCACACACACAAACATACAAATCCTTTTCATAAGCAAACACTCCCTAATGATGAAAACTTTTTCTATCTCCGGTTTTCATCTATAACAGAAAATGCAATGACCGTTTCTAGTTGATGACTACAGAAGCAGTAGATGAATCTTGGAAAATAAGGATCACAATTGGAATCCATATGTAGTTGCAGTAAATCCCACAACTAACACCCCTTAATAATTCTATATATCTAAACTTGTTGAACATAAAAATGATGATAAGAGTGCTAAAATTGTAAATGGACACAAGGATTTTTTACATGGTTTGATCAATGTGATCTACATCCATGGTTCTTCACTATGATTGTTGAGGTTACATTGGTATTACATTTAGAATCTCCATTAATGGGTTCTTGGTACAGCTCTAGATCTAGGTTGGAGGAATAAGAAGGAGATAATAATAATACATCCTAAACTGTTTTCTCTCTCTTTGACTTTCTCTTTATATAGGTGTTTACATAGTGGATGACAGCTAATAAAGCCTCTATTTTCGGATCTGACGTGCGTCAGTGACGCACACTCACATTGGTATTTCTCGCACGTGCTCTTCGCTACCGCACAACTATTCATACTTTTAGTGTGACTTTGTGACGTCATCTTTGATATGCTTTATGCGTCCGTCTTCGCTTGATGGTGGAATGACTATTTCGCTTAATAACAAGGTGTGCGATATTTTACACCTACACCATATTTGGTGGTCAAGCTATATAGAGACACTGTTGGGTATTCCTCTACCCGTGAGTCCCACTGGAAATGAAGGTAAGTTGTAGGGACACAACAAAGTGTACGAAACTTTTACAGGCCCAAGTCTATTTTTCAGTTTCCCATCGGTGTTCATCTCTGTTATTTTATTCTCAACCACCTTTAACTTCTCACCAAATTTCTTAAATGCTTCGAGTGCTGCTGCATCTCTAGTCCAGTAATCCGGGTATTCACTTTGTCCCAGATAGATTTCATCAGCAGAATGTCTAGAAAAAATCTCGATGAGAGACATACCGAGGAGCGATGTGAACTGACTGCTGATTGTTTTTAAGAAAACTGCATCTGGGGTTTTCTCGAGTTCATCATACTCAGGAGTACTTGGCTCGGGCAAAAGTCGTCGGCTCATGGATGGACGGTTCGGATGGTAGCATGCATATGGATATTGTCCAAAATTCACTGCTGCATGGTATGCTGATGCTAACCATATTATTGTGGTGCATGATTGAGTTAGTTCTTCTAAAAGAAAAGAGTATGTACAGATTATATACAATGGTCAAAAGACCAACAAACTGAAATCAAAACAACTAACTATACATTCATAATTTCCTCCCACTGATTAATGATTTGATTCATAGAGAAATACTTGAAAATATCCGTAGAAGAGCTCCACAAAACAATATTGAGCTTAATCGCATGTTCCAGCTCATCCTTAGACTTTGGTATTCCGCCATGCACTCTACTGTTTCTTTCATTCTACAACTCCCAACAAATAGCGAAAGGAATTAAATGCCACACCATTTTCCTCCTTTCCGAAACTCCTAAAATCCTCCAACTCTGCATGAAACTTTTGAAGTCATAAGGCATCACCCACCCTACACGCAGAGAAGAGACAAAAAATTCCCATAACTGAGAAGCCCAGCTGCAATGTATAAAGAGATGTTCGATTGTCTCCACAACGGCATTACAGAACAAGCACAAATTCGATGGAATATCAAAACCTCTGTGCTTTAGCATGCTCCTTGTTGGTAAAGACCTGTGAAGAGACGCCCAAAATATGAACAGAACTTTTGGAGGAACATGTTTTCTTGACAAGATACGATAGCCATCCCAATCTGGCTCACAATCTACCAGTTTATTATGAATTTTGTTCGTTGTACCCTCTCCATCCAGAGCATCTTCCTCTCCCTGCACCAAATTCACGTTGCGTATATCAGGCTTAATTTCAAGTAAATCTATCCTTTCTGCCGGATTGAGTACCCTTGAGAATTGAAAACCCTCTTGCAAAAGCATCGCCACTGAAGCCATCTTCTGTTTACTTATTCTATAAAGCCTTGGGTACTTCTCCTTGAAAGATTTCTTCTCATTCCACCACTCTTGCCAGGACCTAATAGATCTTCCGTTCTTCACCTGAATCGACATACCATCAAAAAAGACATCATTACACTTCAAGATATCAAACCATAAGCTTCTACCAGCATAGTCATTAACTTGCAACGGCAGTAAAAAACCCTCCTCAGCTTTTTTTTTTTCACATACAATGCGCCTCCATAGAGAAGATTTTTCTTTGCAAAGTCTCACATGCCATTTAGCTAGTAACGACTTATAACAAGTCTTAAGCTCCTTATTCCCAAACCTCCTTTGTTTCTAAGTTTACAAACACCTTTCCATGAAACCTAGGTTATCTTCCTTGTATCTCATCTTCACCCCACAAAAATTTCCTCATTATAGTGTTCAACCTCTTTTCAACTGAAATAGGTAAGTAGTGTAAAGACATAAAATAAATTGCAAAACTTTCAAGAGAACTCCTATTCAAAACCACTCTCCCAACCTTATTCAAATACTTTCTTTTCCATGGAGCAAGTTTCTTTTTCATCCTCTGAATGATTATTTCCCAAATAAGAGCACTCCTCCTACCAGCACTAATAGGCATACCTAAATAAGTTACTAGAATAAATTCAATTTTGCAACCCAATTCTAACGCCAAATCTTCAACCATATCATCTACGCCAATACTTATCATTGAGCTTTTCTCTAAATTTAGTTTAAGGCCGGTGAGAACTTCAACCATTAAAAGAATAACAAGCAATCTTCTTACCTCAACTCTAGAAGTATCTAAGAGAATAATCGCGTCGTCCCAAACCGTAAATGTGAAACCACGGTTCCTCCCTCCACCACTTGAAAACCACTAATTCTATTATGAGACACAACCTCATTAATAAGAATCGAAAGAACTTCTAGTACGAGAAGGAATAAGAAAGGTGACAAAGGGTGACCTTGTTGAATACCTTTTGAGGGTATGATCATACTTGTTGCTCCACCATTTATCAAGATTGAAAACTGACCACTAGTCACGCACCACCTCATCCACTGGATCCACCTATCACCAAAGCCATTTTTGTTGAAAATAGAAAATAGAGAAGGCCAACATATATTGTCAAAGGCTTTTTGCATATCTATCTTGCACATAATACCCGACTTCTTTTGTCTCAATATGCTGTCAATGCATTCGTTGGCAATCAGAATGCCATCAATAATCTATTTATCTTTAACGAAAGCACCCTGAGCATTAGAAATCAGACCCGGCATTACCACTTTGAGTCTTTCAGTTAATAATTTTGACAGAATTTTGTAAAAACTGCTAATCAAACTCAAAGGTCTAAAATCCTTGACAGATGGCCGAGCCTTCTTTTTTGTATGAGTTTTAAGAACGACATATTCAATCTCCAATCCAGCTTGCATTTGCTGTGAAACTCATTAACAACAGTCATTACATCATTCTTCAGAATACTCCAACAAGCTTTGTAAAACTCCAAATTGTACCCATCTGGACCTGGGGCTTTGTTAGCACCACACTTTCTGATTGCTTGCACTACCTCATACTCATCAAAAACTCTTTCTAGCCACACTTGTTGCGTCCAATCAATCCTCCTAAACTCCATACTGTTATAAGAGGGTGACACAGGAGACCTAGCATTGAACAAGTCTGAATAATAATGATGAATTTCATTTTTTATCACATCCTGGTTGAAAATATCCACACCATCAACCTCCAATGTGGTAATGCAATTTCTTCTCCTTTTGCCATTATCTATTTTGTGGAAGTATTGAGTGTTTTTATCTCCATCTCTAAAGCCCTTTACTTTTGCTCTTTGATAAGCCATCCTAGATCTTGTAACTTTCACCTCATTCAACGTCTTGAGCAAGTCGGATCTTTCTTCAACTTGAGCCGGTGTAAGAGCAGCCCTTTCCTCAGCAATATTCAAAATCCTTATCTTCTCAGTTAACTCCTCCTCCTCCTTCCTTACATTACCAAATGTATTTCTACTCCAATTCTTAATGAAGTACTTTAGGTTTTGTAACTTCCTAAAAAGAACATAACCAGGTGCACCTACAAAATCCAAAGAATTCCACCAAATTCCCACAAGCTTGACAAAATCAGGATGTTCTAACCAAATGTTTTCAATTTTAAAACTTGTGTTACTTCTCACACTAGAAGTCAGTTCTAAAAGCAAAGCATATATAGTTCTTACCAGAGCCGTTTGGGTAGCACTACTAAACTTCGTATCAAAAGAAGTACACACCATATATCGATCCAGACTGCACAACAAAGGATCGTCGTGCTTGTTACTCCAAGTATAAGACCCTCCATTTAGTGGTAAATAAATCAGCTCCTGTTCAGAGATAAATTTATTTAAAAAATCCATATTCCTCGTATCACCACTGGGCTTATTTCTCTCTGCGTCGCTTCTTACTGAGTTCAAATCCCCTGTGAAACACCAAGCCTCAGAAGACCAATATCGTATCCCTGCTAAGTCATTCCAAAAGATTTCTCTCCCATTGTAGTCGCAAGAAGAGTAGGCATTAGTCAGGATGAATTTAAAGCCATTAATTCTAAAACGAAATAAGCAAGAGATTGAGTTAACACCCATTCTCTTATCCAGCAGCTCCAGATAAGTATTATCCCAAATAGTTACCAACCCACCACTATTTCCAGCGGTACCTTGAGAAAGAATAAATTCCATACCAAAATCGTCATTGAACCATAGTTGTCTAACAAAAAAATCAGAAAGAGAAGCCATCTTAGTTGTCTTAATAAATTCCATAGCGGTACCTCAGTTATTGTTAGTTCATTTAAGTTCTTCTCGATATCTAATAAAAAAGAACAGTTCATTCATTTTTTTTCTGTTCTTATTTCCACTAACCATATTTTCCCATCCACTCTCATCTTCATTCTTGCAGACAAAACAGTGATAAGTAGAGTGGGGGATTATTGCTTGAAGTGGTAGGGCTACTGGGGCAGGTTGCCCTTCATTGCCTTCAATCATACATGTGAGAGAAATTAGTAAGTACACACAAACCAATTATAGAGCTGAGCTGAGTTGAGTGCACTATTGTTTATAGGAAAAGCATAGGATCCTTCCTAGATCTAATTACTTTCAGTGAGGGAGCCAGTATTATCTTTACTCGGCCGGCCGAGGGAAAAAAACTAATCGGAGTTTTGGTTATTCTTCGTTTTTCCACATCAATGGTTAATCTTCATTTCCTTCGTCTCGCTCAGCCTCAGGCTCGCTTACTTCTTCTTCAGATTCTTCATCTTCACCATCACTATCCAAAATGTCAGGAATAGGTTCATTGTCAGGAACCTCCGGAAATCTATATTTTGAGAGAGGAATGTTATTCTCAATGCAGACTTTTCTAACAGCAGCTTCACGAGCACGATTAGCATCATTACTATTATTTGAAACCATAGTGACGAAATTCTTCTTTAATTGCTGGTACTTGGAGTTGCGTGCATATAACTCTTTTTCTTCAGAAGATAAGCGAGTCTTCAATTCTTCAATTTTTTGAAGATAATCCTTCTCCTTCTCTGCGAAATATGAATAAGCAAGTTAGGAGGAAATAAAATGTTATTCTCAAAGAAAAGACAAGTATTAAAAGAGCAACATATGACCTTCATAATTGGAAACAATGTCTTTAACCAGTGCAGAATGTTAAGTTTGAAGGCTCACGTTTACAGCTAAATTCTTCTTAGCATCGTTCAGAACCCTAGCAGCCCAAATAAATTCATCTTCACTTTCTATGAGAAGTTGAGAGCGAATTAAATTTCTTTCTTCAACAAGTACATTGTTTTCACTCAAAGCTGAATCACGTTCTTTCTGAACTTTAATAATAGATTCTTGGAATTTTTTAGTGCCTTAGCACCCTTAAGAGCAACCTCATTTTTATCACTAATAAGCTTATTCTTCTTCGTCTCCAAGACTTGAATTGTTTCTTTACTCTCCTGAAGACGGCGCTTAAAGTTGTTAAGTGTATTCAGTGATCTTCTATGGTCTTTTCTAAGAGCATCATATTTCAATCTTAACTCTTCCAAACTCAGACTCTCAAATCCTTGGGTAGGGTAATTATTTAAAGAAGAGTTAAGATGTTCTAAAAGGGTTTCATCATCAGGGAGATTGGATGCCTCATCCGACAAGTTATAAAGGTCTGCGAATATAACAAAATAAGAAGTGCGAATTATCGCTCAAAAATAGAAGAATGGGGAAAGTAAAGACTACATACCAATGAGTTCATCATTTCTTTCTCGGGCTCTGCGAATCAGTCCAGAATTGGTTGAGTTCTTGGTTTTAAGTCTGATGTTTTCTGTTTCCATCTTAAGAAGTTTCCTCTGATAATCTGAAGAGATTACATAAGACAAACGGGCTCCCTGCGAGAACACAAAGGAAATATTATAGACAAGAGTAAGGTAATACTAAAGAAAAGACAAAGAATAAAGTTGCAAATATTACCAAGGAAATAATTGTATATTGGAGATTTGGATTTATCACAGAGGCAGATCCGTGAAGAGATGGATCATCTGGTAGGCTCGAAAACCCACAATAAATACTGCAAGTGCACAATGCCTAACTAGTAGAACGATGGCACGTACAGGTCGTTCCCACGAGGAGTGTGAAATACTACTACTAACTAATATCAAAAGTAACCAATAGACAAGATGATGTTTTAGCAATTTTTTCAGAAATTTGGAACAAAATGAAATAATAATAATTCTAATGATAAACAAATGAGAATGGGTTATTAGGATTTTCGGTTTCCACCAATTAATTAATCAAACTCTACTAATCTTTAAGAATATATTCCATGCATTTTCAAATTACTGTTTCTCCGCTATAGTTTCCTTCGCTTCATGGGTAGTGATTTTAAAGCATTACCAATCTATCCTTGCATACCACATCTATGGATTTAACCGAAGCACAAAATGTCAATTCAAAAGCATAAATAATCAAGAAAATGACATGAGCAATTAAATACCAAGCTATGTGAAGAAAAACTATTAATCAATCAAATCATTATTAAGCATATATCAATGTAGAGTCTTCATAATTAATTGATTTCTACCTAAACCCTAACAAACAATCTAGCAAATCATGAGAAAAGGAAATCAAAACAGCAAAACCCTCTTCTCCCTAAACGGCCGTAGCCG
The DNA here is from genome assembly GCA_023531295.1 of Papaver armeniacum. Taxonomy (NCBI): domain Eukaryota; kingdom Viridiplantae; phylum Streptophyta; class Magnoliopsida; order Ranunculales; family Papaveraceae; genus Papaver; species Papaver armeniacum. Next base: position 31,595 of record JAJJWW010003836.1, on the reverse strand, counting down.
CCCCTTCCTTGGTTCGTCACCGCCTCCTCTTTATGGTTCCTCCACTTCACACATATTAAAGTGTACATGAGAATAACATATTCTTTCCTTATCAATTTTTTTGCATGTGAATAATTAAAGTAAGAAGTATAATTCTTTCTCCAATCACAATTAATCTCCCTTGCATGTATATTTAACCACCAACCAAAATGCATGTTCACAATCTCATGCCCACGTTTAATATAATTCACTCCCACTAATAATAATGGTAAGTAAAATAATATTACTTCATTACTTTATTTTCTTCCATTTTCCATAATACCACTTCATTTCTTTATTTTCTTTCCTTTTCCGAGTGAGAGTTGCATGCATGTGGATCCCATAATACTTCATGAATATATTGTCATGCCATACACCATCTTGCAAAATCTTTTCACAGTGAATACTGATTCCCTCTTGACAATCACAATATTCTCTCATTAATAAATTAACACCAATTAATTATCCCCATATATTTTTCTTCTGCATGTCATTACCCGATGGAGGTGTGCCATTAAGGAAACAATCTTGGATATTGAATTTGGAAGTGTAGCAGGTGCTTCAAGAATTAATGCGGCTACCTTTGGAAACTCAATTTTGTTCATGCTATACGTAAATTTACGCCAACACCGTTTTATCATTGTGGTTGCTGATACATGGAGATACCAGGCCAACCCGACCGATATATAGAAATACCAGGCCAGCCCATTTCATTGTCTGCTGATATATGGAGATACTGAGCCAAAGATAATAAGTGTCACGATATATAAAAATACCCAGCCAGATAATAAGTGTTGTTGATATATAGAAATACCAGGCCAGCATATTTGATCATTGTGGTTGCTGATACATGGAGATATGATGTATTGTGGATGTCCCATATCGATATTGAAGCACCATTTATAGTCCATCCTAGAATTACTTTGAATATGCCAAGTATGCCCATGGTTCTAGTATAAATTAGAACACATAAGGCTAAAAGAATTTAGTTTTGAGTTTTAGAACATTTGTGTGAAGAATGAGAGGTTCTCTTCTTTCAAACCTAATTGTTATCTCTAGGGGGAATTAGATTATCTATTTCTAGAGTATCAACTAGATGCCTCTCATAATCTTATAGTTTCCAATTTAATTGGGTAGAAATTGTAAGTTATTTGAGAAGAATCTCCATTATTAGGTTCTTCATTTATTCAAAGGGTAGAAGAAACTAAATTGGTTGATTATTTATCCATTTCAAGTTATCAATTTCAATTTATTTTCATTGTAAGCTTCCGCTTCTCATCATTTGGTATCAAGAGCTTTGGTTTGATTCTCAAGGGGAAAAGGTGTAATTGGTGAAGACATTTTTTTTTTTGAGGTGAACACTACTAATCTCTTTCTCAAGTATTTTTGGGTTGATTGATATGTTCTTTGATAGTGTTTTCAAATTGGGTTGTTGAATCTTATATTGATTTCACCATGGTTTACAAAAGAGGAGTTAATTTGGGTAGGATTCATTCAAATGATGTGTTAATGAATATTGTACATGAAGTGTTTGATGATATGTATCTAAGAATGGGAGAAATTTGTGAAGAATATTATTGGAAACTTGTAAGTCTCCATAACCAAGAAAGGAATCTACCTAATGATTGTGATGATGTAAGTGAACTAGATGTATCAATTTTGGTTGGTGGATATGAGGATGAACAAATTGCCCACAAGAAGTTTGATGAATGTCTCCACCAAAATTTGATAGTTATTTGAGTCATGGGAAAAGTGAAATAGTGGGTAATCTTCCAATCTATCAAGATGGCATGAATGTGGATCAAATCTTTAATTATTTCACTACTATGGAGCAAGTTCTATCATGTAAGAACCAAGAGAAAGAAGAATACAATCCTTTGTGTTCAATTTTTGATGGGGTAATTAATGGTAGTGAAGTAAAAGATTTTGGTGTACCAAGGTATGATATTGAATTGGAAAATGCTATGTTAGAAGCATCTCGAGAAAAATTTCAAATATGTGAACCGACTACCGGAAGCAAGCCTTCACTCAAGCTACAAAAAAATGGGGAGGCAATATATATGAATCCAATTTGGGCTTTCATTGAAGATAAGTTTCATGGTTGTAGTCTTCGTGTAAGGTTGAGAGAAATGCTTGGTGTTTCTTTACTACTTGGGGATGCTCTCAACGATGACCACAAAGTGCTACATTTGGTGAGTAACCACAATGGAAGGTTTCGAGGTAGAATTGTCTTCAAGCAAGGAAGAAGTTCAAGCACTAATGGAGAATATGCTTTGGAGAATTCGTGGACGAATTTGTTCAAACAAGGGGAGGATGATGTATTTACAAACGAAGAAATACTTGGTGTGTCATTACTACTTGGGGATGCTCTCCACGATGACCACAAAATGCTACATTTGGTGAGTAACCACAATGGAAGGTGTCGAGGTAGAATTGTCTTCAAACAAGGAAGAAGTTCAAGCAAAAATGGAGAATACGCTTTGAAGAATTCGAGGACGAATTTGTTTAAAGAAGGGGAGGATGATGTATTGTGGATGTCCCATATCGATATTGAAGCACCATTTATAGCCCATCCTAGAATTACTTTGAATATGCCAAGTATGCCCATGGTTCTAGTATAAATTAGAACACATAAGGCTAAAAGAATTTAGTTTTTGAGTTTTAGAACATTTGTGTGAAGAATGAGAGGTTCTCTTCTTTCAAACCTAATTGTTATCTCTAGGGGGAATTAGATTATCTAATTCTAGAGTATCAACTAGATGCCTCTCATAATCTTATAGTTTCCAATTTAATTGGGTAGAAATTGTAAGTTATTTGAGAAGAATCTCCATTATTAGGTTCTTCCTTTATTCAAAGGGTAGAAGAAACTAAATTGGTTGATTATTTATCCATTTCAAGTTATCAATTTCAATTTATTTTCATTGTAAGCTTCCGCTTCTCATCAAGATACCAGGCCAACCACATTTTTCCATTTTCGTCGCAAACACCAATAAGTCTCACATTTTGCTGTTTATTCGTTGGATGATCGAATTCACTTGTACGTTCTACAAAAACACTAAAATAGTATTAGTAACTAAAATATTGTATCCTAGCTAATATAAATATGGGTATAAAATGTAGCATTTACATGCTTATCAACACCCCCACACTTATATTTTGCTAGTCCTCGAGCAAAACAGAGATATTATGCAATTGAATTTTTTTTTTTTATATATTCCTAAGAAAAGTGAAAATATGCAAAAATATGGAAAATTACCCACTCCTCCACACTTAAACATTACATTGTCCTCAATGTAATTGAGTCATCCAACGTAGAAATTAAGATGGGAAATGAAAAAATAAACAAAAAGAAAATAAGAGATAGAGTAGAGGGAACAAATCTGATGGGTTGACTACCATGAAGAGAAATGTATTTGTTTCCCTGTTTTCCAGTAGCATATATGTTCTCAAACAAGGTGAGGTTGGTACCCCAAAGTACGCTGCAAATCATATATATAGAGTCTGAAAAGTTGGGGATCAACCCAACTAATCAGTTTTGCTGAAAATATGCACCTGTAACTACTATAATCATCCAAAGATATATGTGAATCCATTCCCCATAAATAACAATCCTTATTAATCAAGCCATGCATTTTCGGGATAAGTAATTCATTCACACAAAGAGGTAAAAATTGTTCAACAACTTCTTGTTGAGGTGCTCATCCTAAATCTGGCTCTAAGTCAGCAGAAATAACTTCCGCGGCTAATATTGGTTCAAATTCATCCGCAAAACAAGAGCTCAAAGGTGGAATAATATCGCGACTCATAGACCCATTATCATCTAAAACGGTTTCATTATTAATATCATCAAGACGAAAAAATTCAGAACTTAATGGCTTAAAGGTCATGGTCGGAACTTTCTTGGTCGAGGGCATAGCTAGAGGTTCTAGTTTGGGCTTCCATTTATTAGTGTCTAGCAAAGTGGTGTGGATTCTAACAAGACATTGACTTCACAAATAACACTATCATCATCAAAATCATACCCAAAATGAGCTAAGCAAACCTCTAATGGATCCTCCAAGTTGTTCTTGCAAAAACCTTGCGAGTACATACTTTCTTTTCGCTCACACTTCAAAGCTAAGGTACCCGAAAAATATTCAAACGAACTGGGTAAAAAGAACTAAAAGAAATCTAAAAGAAAGAGAAAAATAAATTATATACAAAATAAAATAAAAATAAGCTATATACAAAAATTGATATCAGTCAGAGTGTATTATGCAACCACTCCCCGGCAGCGGCGCCAAAAACTTGGTAGGCTCGAAAACCTACAATAATATATACTGCAAGTGCAAAGCGTTTAACTAGTAGACAATGGCAAGTACAGGTCGTTCCCACGAGGAGTGTGGAATACTACTACTAACTAATATCAAAAGTAACCAATCGACAAGATGATGTTTTAGCAATTTTCTCAGAAATTTGGAACAAAATGAAATAATAATAATTCTATTGATAAACAAATGAGAATGGGTTATTAGGATTTTCGGTTTCCACCAATTAATTAATCAAACTCTACTAATCTTTAAGAATATATTCCATGCATTTTCAAATTACTGTTTCTCCGCTATAGTTTCCTTTGCTTCATGGGTAGTGATTTTAAAGCATTACCTATCTATCCTTGCATACCACGTCTAGGGATTTAACCGAAGCACGAAATATCAATTCAAAAGCATAAATAATCAAGAAAATGACATGAGCAATTAAATACCAAGCTATGTGAAGAAAAACTATTAATCAATCAAATCATTATTAAGCATATATCAATGTCGAGTCTTCATACTTAATTGATTTCTACCTAAACCCTAACAAACAATCTAGGAAATCATGAGAAAAGGAAATCAAAACAGCAAAACCCTCTTCTCCCTAAACGGCCGTAGCCGCCCCTTCCTTGGTTCGTCACCGCCTCCTCTCTATGGTTCCTCCACTTCACACATATTAAAGTGTACATGAGAATAACATATTCTTTCCTTATCAATTTTTTTTGCATGTGAATAATTAAAGTAAGAAGTATAATTCTTTCTCCAATCACAATTAATCTCCCTTGCATGTATCTTTAACCACCAACCAAAATGCATGTTCACAATCTCATGCCCACGTTTAATATAATTCACTCCCACTAATAATGGTAAGTAAAATAATATTACTTCATTACTTTATTTTCTTCCATTTTCCATAATACAACTTCATTTCTTTATTTTATTTAATTTTCCGAGTGAGAGTTGCATGCATGTGGATCCCATAATACTTCATGAATATATTGTCATGCCATACACCATCTTGCAAAATCTTTTCACATTGAATATTGATTCCCTCTTGACAATCACAATATTCTCTCATTAATAAATTAACACCAATTAATTATCCCCATATATTTTTCTTCTGCATGTCATTACCCGATGGAGGTGTGCCACTAAGGAAACAATCTTGGATATTGAATTTGGAAGTGTAGCAAAAAGGCCAAGAATTAATGCGGCTACCTTTGGAAACTCAATTTTGTTCATGCTATACGTAAATTTACGCCAACACCGTTTTATCATTGTGTTTGATGATACATGGAGATACCAGGCCAACCCGGTGATAGACACATTTTTGTGTCTGAATTGTCCTCATTGTCTCTATTGTTGGTCTCGATTTCTGTACTAATTTTGGTGTTTTTATGTGTGTGTAGGTGTTTTTGGAGAAATACACTTGTGCGGAAAAAGTTGCTCAAAAAGTGTTATTTGGACCCCGGAGAAAAGTGATAAAGGCACCCTCAATTTGGATAAGGGCACCCTGTGCACCCAAGGCGATAAAGGCGCCCATGTTTTGGATCGGGGCACTTCATCCTCTCCATTTCAAATTTGGTTTTGGCGGGAAAATAGTCACATCCCCGGCAGATTTTTGTTTGGATTTTTGGACGAGTTAGAAGGAGACTCAATGGTTGGAATTGATTGGGTATCTTCCTCCGGGCCTAACGAGTAATGGTATGGGTCGACCGGGTCATCTAAATTTGGCTTTGGAATTGTCGCGAGAAGAAAACAGGGTTAGCATGTACGTGGAAGATATTCTCGGATTTTCTTGTTATCTTTGGAAGGATTTCGTGTGTATACGAGCGTGCTTGACTTCATCGAGACGTGTAAGAAATGTGTGTGGAGAAATTCGGCCATGCGGACGCGCGAGAGAGTTAAAAATAGAAAATTATCTCCGTATCTTGCATGAAAATATCACCGAGTAAAAGAAGAGATTTGGAACAGTTATGAGGGGATATTTGATCGTGACAAGTATAAAAAGGCTCGTGGGAGCATAGAAGACTTACGGAGAGTTTGGGAGGTTTTAGAACGCGAGAAAAGAAAAAATCGAAGTTGCAGATCGCCATTTTCTGTTGCTTCTCGAAGAACACGAAGAACGGACCAACATAAGCGATCGTTCTTCTACAGGCGTCTGCGACACATAGACGTGGGTCGTAATACGGAGTGGGGCAGACTTACAAGACAAGCACTTATTCTCTATCGTAGTTTGTAAATGTGTTTGCAACATCTATAATCATTGCAAACCCGATTTTCATCTTATTCTCCTTTGTTCATCATTTGTAAACCATTTTTGAGCAATAATAATGAATTTTGAGCGTGTTTCCAACATGATGAGCGGCTAATTCTCCCACAACCAAGGCAATGAGGAAGCTATTTACGCATGAATAAGCGGTAACCATTTTATTTGCTCTAATTTATAATTTATAATTCACTCAATCACCGCTTTTGCGAGTTTTAAATTATTCGCAAAATTCTTTTCATTAGTTGTGATTCAATTAGATAGGTTATGCTTTGTATTAAGATAATCTATGCTTAGGGATACAATTAATTTTTGAGAATTTGTCTGATTATTTATGAATTAAGAAACAAGGAATTTAAAATATAATTAGAGTTTTGGGTTATTTATTGTTATCCATTCATGTGTAATAGTGGAATCAGTGTCTTGGTTATTCTCTCATTTCTTAAAACAATTTTGTGTTAATTTTTCTCTATTATTAATTTTTATAAGTCTAAAATCTTTTGCTTTCACAAGTCTCAACGAACCTTATTACTACAACTCAATTGAAATTTTCATCACCCGGCTGCTGATATATAGAAATACCAGGCCAGCCCATTTCATTGCTGCTGATATATGGAGATACCAGGCCAGCATAATAAGTGCTGCTGATATATAAAAATACCAAAGCCAAGATAATAAGTCTTCTCAGCGATATATAGAAATACCAGGCCAGATATTTGTTCATTGTGGTTCTTTGATACATGGAGATACCAGGCCAACCACATTTTGCCATTTTCGTCGCAAACACCAATAAGTCTCACATTTTGTCAGTTTATTCGTTGGATGATCGAATTCACTTGTATTTTCTACAAAAGCACTAAAATAGTATTAGTAACTAAAATATTGTATCCTAGCTAATATAAATATGGGTATAAAATGTAGCATTTACATGCTTATCATCATCCTAAGTAGGAGCATCCCAGATCCTTGAGACCATTTTAAAAACACGATTTAATTCTTCATTATTAACAGCAGTCAAAAGATCCCCAGCAAAAAGATTAGATAACTCTTTCATAGAGGAGGAGACTGATGAATCTTCAGGAGTATTGTCATCACTAGACTCCGAATTTGAGGAAGAATCGTATCTTTTACGCTTTATGGAAAGGTCATCCGTTGAAGAAGTTGTTTTGGACGAAGATTTAGATGCTAGTTTTTTAGGAAGATCCTTGCCTTTACCCGAAGTCTTAGCACCCAAAGATTTCACCTACGCGAATAATCAAGATAAGAAACAGAGGCAACAATATTGTTAAAAATAAAAAGAGAATGTTTCTTACTTTTTTATTCTGCAAAGATGATACATCGTGCGAAGCCTTGGCTCTTTTAGAAACCTGCACAGAAGGGAGTAGGGAAATAATAAGAAATTGAGAGTACTTATATAAAGATAAAAACTATCAAACTTCGGACAGTTCAAATTGTGCGAGATTAAGAGTACTTATGTAAAGATCACATACCATTTTCTTTTTCTCAGTTTCAGACAGTTCAAGTTTCCAAGGTTGATAAGAAGAAAGTTTCTCGGGAAGAGGAAGATCAGAACCATCCTCAACTTTACCAGAAAAATAAGGACCTTCTAGAATGGCGGGCGGTTAAGCCGCTTGAGTCATTAGATTCTGCGGCGAGTGCTATTGGATTTGTCATTCCGGTCAACATCTCACATGATCTTCTTATCTTCAGTAATACCATCTTTTCTTCTTAAGCGAACATCCCATTTAGTTGAATTACTTTTCATAATTCCAACATAGTAATTTTTGAAGAAATTATCAAGAGTGTATTCGGTAGAGTCAATGATCTTATCACGATACAATTTGTTTCACACTTCATAAGGATAAGAGGTCTCTAATCCGGCTGCGCGGCGAGAATATTCCAATGCTATTCTAATCGCATCACCACTTAGTTGGAATATTCCCCGTGTGAAACGATCATCAGCAAGAATTTCATAGAATAAGGGAATTTCTGAGTTATACAAGGGAATTGGAAGGATATTCAGAAGTTGCCCTAATGAGACAATAACTCTTTGATTGTTCCATTGTTCAGAGTTGATCAAATCAAGATTTAGTTTGGATGAATAATCAGATGACGAAGGAAGAGAAAGTGAATAACCTCTTGAATTGAGTTCTTCCTTTAACCTAATGAATTCTGTCTCCATCTTCTTACCAGCTGGAGCCATTGAAGAATGGGAATGAAGAAGGGTGAAAGTTATTAGATAAAGATTGAAATCAATAAAATCAATAGTAGAGATGACGAAGTAAGAAAATAAGAAGTAAAAGGAAGAAGGAAGAAGACGAAGGAAGATATATAAGAGAAAATAAGTCTCGTTTTTCAAGATTTCATTTCATTAATGCGAAGAATAAATGGATAAAAATAGGCGTTTAAAAGGACGTGTCATATAATGAATGGTTAAGAAGACACGCGTAAATAAGGAAAACTGGAATTCTGGAAGGGTGTCGGCGAGTGGAATACGAAAAGATACGTATGTCCGATATTATAGGATAGGAATTTCTCATATCGTTCACTCTTTAGAGTAAGCGAAATGAGAAGAGGCAAAATGTAGGAGTGGAATATCGCACATATAATGAGTATGCGAAGTGAAGACTATCTAATGTAAGCGAGGACTATCGCACATAGTATAATCGAGATGACGTACTGGATGATGTCAGCAAAGTCATGAGTATAGTGTGATGGTCTATGCGAAGTATAAACTGTGCAAGAATGAGTGAGTGTACATGAGCGAATGTAACGCACAGTGATTCCGAAAATAATGGATCTTTTAGCTGTCATCCACTATGAAGAACCCTATATAAGGGGAAAGAGTTATCACATAGAGAGATCTCTTAGTGTGTGTTGGACAAGAAATTAGGAGAGAGAAAGTTTATTTAGAGAGTAAGTAAAGTCATTATAATATCTTATAACCAAATATAGATCTTGATAAATAATAATTAAAAAATTCCATTATGATCACTTAGAATCTTGTCTAAATATAGTAGGGTGTGATTGTAGGATTTCCTGCAACTACAAATACCAAATGAACAACTCTTACGGTCGATCTCCAAAATGGCCAAAATAGAATTCACATTACTTTGAATCTTTGTGACTGAATTGCTCCAAAAATGAAACCAAAAATACTTTGTCCTCAGTTGAAAAAATGGTATCCGAGGCAACAAAAACGCCTCTACACTGAATGTTTGTGTCAATGGATCTTGACATCTGTTCAATGAATGTCCTTGACTCCTTGAATAACGTTTTTTCCCATCTATAAAAGTGGGCATCACAAATACTTGTGTTGGTATCACATAAACAGCATCCAGGTCTTCATATTTTTGTCATAGTCAGAACTTTTTGATCGAAAATTTTAAATCAGCAAAATCCATTTCATTTCTTTTTATTAGTTTTTACTAGAATTGTAGTGTCTCCCCCAGTAATTTTATCAAGACGTGCACTGCTTCATTCGTATATAGTCTTAAATCTTAATTTGCTAGCAATCAAATCTAATAACTTTCGTCCAAATACAATGGTATGTGGTGGAAATTAGAAAAAAAAATACAGTTTTTACTCAAATTCCTATTTTCTTCCAATGAATATTGTTCTCGTTCACTCTCTTCAAATGCATCATCAGCCGCAACAACAATTTGGTGAAGCAAGTCCAAAAGTATAGATAGAAGCTCTGTTGTCTGAACTGTATATTCCTATGCTAGTTTCCGTTATATTAATCATAGCAGAGATATACAAATCTTAATCAGTATGACAAAATATTATAAAAGACATACAAAGGGCTTAACAAAACATCGAGTAGATTTCAGATTTCAGCCCAGTAATAAATTCAAAAAAAAAATTCAAAATCACAAATATTTGCCCAATGTAATAAATTCAAAAAGGATGATTCATGTTTGAACATAACGTTGGTCAAAAACAATTCAAAATCACTAAAGAAATTTAAACTACCTGTTGAACATAAGTTTGCCCAAAGAGTGTGCCATAGTCAATGTCTCGCTTCTCAGGTGATGGCATCCAGATGCTTGCATTTTACTACTGGACACCTACTGGCTTCTTAAAAACTATAATGATGATTCATGTTTGAACATAACGTTGGTATACACCATTATATATATATATATATAAGCTAAAAATAAAAAATGCGTCGACAATGTCAATATCCTAAACAAAAACTAAGGATGATATCCCCTTCCATCAACAAATCTATAAGAAATGTAATAAACTACATAAGTTTGCATATCTGAAAGTATTAAAAAAGAAATGAATGTGGAGATAACAAGTACTAAAACGTGTGCAAGTACTGAGGTTTGTTTTTCGTCTCATTAACGTCTTGCTCCGTAAAGATACCAAGAAGAGAATTCCAAGACCGGAGCTTTGTGCAGTAGGATGATAAAGCCCTTGTTGAAGGGCCAGAAGTGCCTTTGAGATATCTCAGAAATTCTCTTTGCGGCCTAAAAAGCAAGAGTTCACCATCATGTTTGCTCATTTTAGTATTTATAATGGTTGGAGATGAACAAGGCTTAGCATCTAGCATATTGTTCTTTTAAAAGATCAATGATATACTTGTCGAGATAGATGCATTGACTTCTCTTAATTTCTAAACGAAGAAATAGTGAATGTTGCCTAAATCATGTCAAAGTTTGGAGATAACTCGATCCTGGCAAGGGGAACCTCTTTGAGTATATCTTAAAGTCTATCCCTTCTTGCCTTTGGCAAAAAAATAGTACCATCAGGGATTATGTTTTATTTTGAACACCCATTTGCGGCCAACTAAGTTTTTGAGAAGGATGTGGAGGTTCGGAAAATGGCTTGAGCAACGGATTTGGGAACAAATTCTTCTGTTGTCATTTTTAACGATGAATGTATGGGTGATGAAGAAGCATCCAAATTTGAAACTTGGTTTGTAGCTGAGCTAGGAGTTGGTGTTGATACTGTTGTAGTAGGAATGGAGGAGACATCTGTGGATGAAAAAAATAATTAAAACTTGGCTCCGGTTTGGAATGTGTATATGGCTTAAGCCATGGATAGCAAGACATCCAAAGGCTCTCAATGCAAAGTGGTTCAAATGACTTGTAAATGAAGTTGTGGACACCGAAGTTGAAGATTGAGTTGTCGTAGGTGCTAAGTGAATAGGATATAATCCATTACTACTCCGGCCCTTCACAAGAAGTTGTCAAAAAATTTATGAGTGAAATGGACAAAGAAAAAATCGGATGCATCCGAGGTGATATAGCGGTGGCTCTTGAGTCACAGGATTTATTTGGTGGAATCATTACATTCAATAGCGAGAATGACCAAACTTGAAAGATTTGACAAGTTGGTCTATGAGGTCTCGCACTGTGTTGGAAGAGCTTAAGAAGTAGGAGATGGATTTGGTGGTGATGGTGGTGGTGGAGTAAACGGATTTGCTTGAGATCTTTGAACTTGATGAGTAGGTAGGTTTTGAAAAAAAACCTTTCAGCAATGTCTTCAAGGATGGATTTCTAACTCGAATTGATGTAAAAAAGAATCAAATGGATGCAAGACCATTAAGAACACTTACAATCATTTCGTATTCACATATTGGTGATGTCGAAAAAATCTTTGAAAATGGGACACCTCATCCATCAATGGAACATTGTATGGGAAGAAGGAGAGCTTTCCGGGTGAGAAAATTGTGATCTTGAATGGCACTATACTACATCCTCGCCGGAGTTTAATGGCTAAGCAAAGAAAAGGTAATCGAGGCCAGATCTCGCTTTTTAAAAAGAAAACTATACTAAAGACACTCTAATAGATCTAACCGTGTAAGGTTATTTTGATTTAACGTCTTTTTAAAGATACCAAGAAGAGAATTCCAAGACCGGAGCTTTGTGAAAAAAAAGTGGCATTTGAGGCTTGTCGATAAGCAAAACAAACAAAAAAAGAAACGATCTAGTAAGTAATGTAATACAATAATCGGCACTTTGTTCACAGTGAAGTTAAGCGGATTAAAATATTTCTAGCTAGACAGATAAAGTTTAACGTCAAATTCCTAAATAACTGAAGTACATCGGGTTTGACCAAGTACTGTTAGCAAATTCTTTTGAGTTTATTCTGTTCACATATAAGCAAAAACATCAGGCCAGTTAATAATGTATCGATCAATTGTAAGGATTTTCCTTATTGTTCCTAATATCCAGCAGTTGCTGACTACTCATCAACCGGCAAAAGAGAGAAAGAATTCTAAGACATTTTCTGAAATAGCAGGTCACTAAATTTTTTTCTTTCTTAGTTAGTTAAACCTTGTGCCCTTGATTCGTGCACATCATTGTTCGCTTGAACATGTTAAGATGCTAGCAAAATAAGTTTTACCAATTCTTTGACAATAAACACTCAATTTGAACCTTACCTTGAAATAAGACACCACCTCTAGGTGGATGTACTTACTACCTTGGGGAGTATCAACTGCACCCATTAAAAGATAAGTTAATTACTTAATTGAACTTGCAAGGATACAAAATTCAGCAAGAAATCAAGCATCTATTATATAAGCCAAAATGATTTGTTTGGTGTCTACCAAAAGTTTGGTGTCCCATTTGAAATGACAAAGCTGCCCCTCCATGATTTCATTCAATCGCGTTCCCGCCAGATTTTGGTAAATTTCGTGAAAATAAAGGCAGTAAAAGATCCGGGACAATTACATTTTTCTACATTTTTCAAACTTCTGTCACCGCCGAGACCCTCCACCACCACCATCAGCAACACCAACACCACCATTACAGCTAGTTCATATATTCGCAAAAAAAATCGATTCCTATTTCATATATTCGACCAATTTTCCACTTTTGATTTCAATTTTCCCAATACATATTTCAACATCTCTTGTCGGTTTCTTCCTTCCCTTTTTGTCACCGCCAAAAACCTCCTCCACCACCACCATTACTACCATGAATTTCCATATAGATTTCAATTCCCCAATTTTAATTTCAATTCATATACCAAATTTGCATTTAAATTCGTACTCACCGCCACCCTCCTCCTCCGTTGAATAATTGATGAATGAATTTGATTAATGAATATTTAGAGTTCCTGTATGATTAAGAAGGTGGGGTTTGTACTAAATTCGTATTTTACAGGGAAGGAATTGATTAGTGTATTCTCCAAAGTGCATCCAGTATCTAGCAATTGTAAGTATGCAAGTCGCACATCAGTTGTTCGACAAAAACGCTCAACCAATATCAAGTGAGACACCAAACTTTTGATATGCAGTTTGAAAAGGAATGTGTTTCGAGTTCCAGTAAGGGTATTTTTTTCCGATTTTTTTTTTTAATTTTTCAAAACAAAGAAGATGGTTTCCTAATCATAGATTGTAATCATTTTAGAAAGTAAAAAGAAGAATCTTTACCTAACTACTTTCATCCCCTTTGCATCGTATTTCAAAACAAATAGATTGAAGCATTTCAGTTTGGAAGCATTGATTGTATTCAAGAATTAACGTTCTGTAATCTAATAGTTTGGAAGCATCATGGTACGGGTTATCCACGAATAATATTTGCAAAAAAATTCATCATAAACCGGTGACCTCGACACACCAATGAAAGAGATTGTCGGTATTGCTTCCGCCCCGTGTGAACAATTATGGAAGCTCTCAGTTAACCTACTTAGGTTATTGAGACATATATTTATATTGAGTTATATGGATACATGTTACAATGGAATCTAATACAGGATCCAACATATATGGACGTATATATGGACTTTACATGGACATATATTCTACACACCCCCTCAAGCTGTACACGGTGGTAAACAACGTGAAAGCTTGCCACATAAAAAGTGAAAATGTGTACTTGATAAACCTTTCATAAAGAGATCTGCAAGTTGATGCTCGGTGGAGATATATCGCAGCTGTAGAGACCCAAAGGATATCCTTTCACGAACAAAATGATAATGAATCTGTATGTGCTTTGAGCGATAATGTTGTATAGGATTGAGAGCTAGGTATGTAGCACTAATGTTATCACAGTAGAGAATTGGAGCTTGCGGAAGATTGACACCAAGATCACGTAAGAGATACTCAATCCAAATAAGTTCAGCAGCATTAGACGACAACGAACAATACTCATCTTCAGTACTACTAGTAGAGACAGTGGGTTGCTTTTTGGAACCCCATGAGATGAGATTTCTGCCTAAGAAAACACAATGACCTGTAGTAGAGCGAGAAGTATCCGGATCACCACCCCAATCAGCATCAGAATAAGACGTGAGCTGCAAAGAAGAATCACGCTAAAAAAATATACTATGGCCTAATGTACCCTTGAGATAACGAAGAATTCGTTTAAATGCCTTGAAATGAGTATGAGTTGGCTTGTTCATAAACTGACTAACTTGGTTAACTGCATAGGTTATATCTGGTCATGTCATACTTAAATATTGCAAACCACCAACCAGGCTTTGATACAAAGTAATATCAGGAAACAAAACACCATCACCAGATGTTAGCTTAGAACGAGGAGCCACAGGAGTAGACACATGCTTAGATTCAGCAAGATCAACACATTTTAAAAGATCCAAAGTATACCTATTTTGTGTGAGAATAAGACCAGAAGAAGTTCTAGTAGCTTCCAAACCAAGAAAATAGTTTAAGTCACCCAAATCTGTCATTGCAAACTGAGTTTGAAGTGTTGGGAGAAGTGATTGAATACCTTGAGTGTCACTACCAGCAAAATTATATCGTCCACATAAAGGAGAAGTATAATGATACCCGTACTAGACTGTCTGACAAACATAGAATGATCAGATTGAGAAGATTTAAATCCGAGCGTTGTAGGAAATGAAGCAAAACGATGAAACCAAGCACGGGGTGCTTGTTTCAAGCCGTATAGCGCCTTGTGCAGCAAACAAACATTATCAGGAAATCGTGGATCCATAAATCCTTGAGGCTGCTCCATATAAACTTCTTGATCAAGAGACCCATGTAGAAAAGCGTTCTTAACATCTAGTTGCTTAATAGGCCAAGATGAAGAAACTTCCAAACTGAGAACCAAACGAATAGTCACAGGTTTGACAACTGGACTAAACGTTTCATCATAATCAATCCCATGCTTTGTTGAGAGTACCCTTTAGCAACCAAGCATGCCTTACGTCCGTCGAGTGATCCATCGATTTCTTTTTGACAAGATAAACCCATTTTCAACCAATGATATTCATTCCCTGTCGACGAGGAACAAGAGACCATGTGTCATTATGTAACAATGCATTACTCTCCTCAAGCATAGCTGCCCACCATTCTGAAGACTTGGAATCTATAGTAAAACATGATGGTTCCGTCGGTAACGAATTATACTCAGCTGCAAAACTGTATAAGATTGGATACCGAGTAGAGAAACAACCTTTGATACTCCTAGGTTGAATAGTATGGTCCTTAAGTCGAGTAACCATAGGATGCAAATTGGTGGTCGACGGTGGTAGCTCTTGTGCAGCAGGCAAGTCTGAAGATGACGATTCAAATGACACGGAATGTGTAGAAGAGGAAGGAGAAGAGGATGAATCACCGGAAAAAGATAGTCTAGTAGGTGATAAAATTGGAGCACTAGAATTTTGAGAAGAGGCAGGAGTAGTGGGTGAATCAGAAGTAAGAGAGTTAGGAGGTGGTGAAGTCGACGTAACAGAAACTGGATAGGAGAAAACTCAGAAGTAGAAAGAGGAATATTTACTAAATTTGGAGGTGGAGACAGATGTGTAGCTGCAACTGTGTTTGGCCAGCTTAACAGATTACGTGTAGCTGGAGCAGAAGATGCAATGTTTAGTTTAACACCAAAGATCGGTGGGATATGGAAAAATGAGACTCATCAAAAATGACATGACGAGAGATGTAGACACGATTACTCGAAACCTCTAAGCATTTGTAGCCTTTATGCTTATCACTGTAATCAATAAACACACAAGGAAGTGTTTTTGGCTGCAATTTGTTTTGGCGGAAATGAGATAGTAGAGGGTAACAACGATATCCAAATGCTTTGAGAAAACCATAGTCCGGAACTCTATTATGCACAGCAAAAAATGGAGTATTGTTGGACAAAACTGGAGTGGGAAGACGATTAATCAAGTACGTAGCAGTGGCATAAAATTCAGCCCAAAAATATTCTGGTAAACCACTTTGAAACATAAGAGCACGACCAGTTTCAGTAATATGACGTATTTTCCGCTCAGCAAGACCATTTTGTTGTGGCGTGCTAGGGCAGGAAGATCGACTTTGAATACCATTAGCAATCAAATAGTATTTTAATGGATTAGCATACTCAGTGCCACCATCAGACTGTAAAACGAGAATTGATGTTGAAAATTGTTTTTCAATCATAGCTTTGAAATCCAGAAAACTGCGAAACACTTGAGTTTTATTGGATAAGAAGTATAGCCAGGTGAAACGAGAACATTCATCAACAAACAAAAGAGAATAATGAAAACCACAATTGGATGGAAAAGGTGCAGGGCCCCATAAATCAGAATGAATAACAACACCAATTTTATTAGAATAAGTAGTTCTCGACATGAAAGGAAGACGATGGTGCTTAGCACCTATACAGCTAGCACAAATAGATTTAAAGGAACAACCACTAGAAGAAAAAGGGAAAAAAGACTAGACTTAAGAGACTCGAAACACACGATTATTAGGATGACCAAGACGCATATGCCATACTGCCGGACTTGTACGAGTACCAATTGTAGTAGCGAGAAAAAAAGTCGATGGAGTTGATGACTTAGGAGAACAATGATTGCTATCGAGAATTGGATACATGCCATCTTCGGTCTTGCCCTTGTACGAAGGAGTTCCGTTCACGATCCTGAATGCAAAAGCCAAATTTATCAAAGACAAAAACACAATCAGAATCACGAGTGAGTTGTCCAACAGACACTAAATTTTTGGCAATTAAAGGCACATGAAGAGTATTTTTCAATAACATCTTACATGAAGGAGAGGTGCTGGTGATATCACCAGTCCTTGTGATAGGCAAAAGTTCGCCATTGCCAACAAGGACTTTTGCATTACCGTTGTAGTCGACACGATTCGACATTTGAGAAGCATCAGAAGTCATGTGTGCTTGAGAGGCAAATGGTATCAGCAAACCAATAGTTTTCATATGGCATGGACTGTACTTGCACTGCGGAGAAAGCTTGAGGTAAGTCAACAGTCTGAGCTTGCATGAGACGGTGGCAGGTTGAATCTACGTGACCAGGGTTTCCGCACCATTGAAAAATAACAGATGATGAATGTGGAGGACCAAGAACGAGGGCGCATCACAACCACGACCATTGGAATATGGACGACCAAACGAGCTAGTAGAGTGGTTATTGCTGAATTGAGAACCACCATGACTTCCACGACCACGATTATTAGACCAAGTATTGTTGGAAAAGCCATTGTTCCAGCCACCATTGTTCCAGTTACCACGACCATTATTGTTCCAGTTTGGACGAACATTATTGTTTCAGTTGCCATGACCACGACCATTACCATGTGAGTTCCAATTTCCACAACCATTAGGTGAGCCACGACCACGATTGGAGGGTTAACCACGACCAACAAATGGTGATCCAGCAAAGAGAGCACTTGAACTGTATAAGTCAGATGTTGGGTTTTGAAGACTCTGAAGGTATTGCAGATGAGATTCATGATGAAGAAGGACTGCATGAAGTTCTGTAAAGGTGGGTAGAGAGGTTCTCGCAATAACAGCTATATAGATACCTGTCCAATCAGCTCCCAATCCACGCAAATTTGTGGAGACGAGTTCAAGATCAGAAACAGGTTGTAGGACAGCAGCTAACGAGTCAGAGATTTCCTTGATCATGAGAACATACTCAGAAATAGAAGAATTACCTTTTTGAATGGTTGATAAGTTCGCCTTGAGTTGTAAATTCTGGCTGGGTTGATGGTAGCATAGGTAGAGCGAAGATATTTCCATACGGCACGATAATTTCCTCGTCGAGAACATTCAGACTTCATAGGTTCAGTTAGAGAGCAATTGATCCAAGACATGATGGTTTGGTCGATGACTTCCCATTCTTCATACGCTGGATTATGAGTCTTCTCTTCAGTTACTTTATCAACAAGTTCTGGAGCTGGGATTTCATAGGAATCAGCAAGATACTTATAAAGACGGTGAGCCTTCAGAATGGGTGTTATTTGAGATTCCTAGAGAAAAAAATTGGTTCTGTCTAAGAGAACTATTTTGGTTGAAGAAGGAAGAAACAATGAGGTCATGAGAGAACCAACGTTGATTGATTGAGAAGCAGCAAGAGTTGGAGTTCCTGTGTTGTGTGACATGATTGAAACGGTAGATGAGTCTTGAGTTGAAGCAGTTGACATGGTGAAAGAGAAGAAAAAGGAGAGAAGAGCAGGCTAGGGTTTTGAAGAAAAGAAGAAGAAAGTTTTGAGGCTAGGGTTTCTGAGAGATTGTTATGGCTCTTGGTACCATGAACAATTATGGAAGCTCTCAGTTAACCTACTTAGGTTATTGAGACATATATTTATATTGAGTTATATGGATACATGTTACAATGGACTCTAATACAGAATCCAACATATATGGACGTATATATGGACTTTACATGGACATATATTCTACACCATGCCATTATGGCACGGGCAATCCACTAGTAGTTGATAAATAAACATCCACTTTAAATTATCCCTTCGAGATTTCAAACTAAAAGTATTTACTGCACTCTTCACTAACCGATATGAATCATCACTCTTTATACTTGGAAAAATGATTGCAATTGAATCGGCTCAGTATTAGAAAAAAATTATACAATTCATTGTTAAATTTTTCAAGAATCGTGTGATAGGGTAAAGACAACCACTTTCCTGGATCTTCATGTTGAAATGGAAAAATGTTCACTGAGACAAACTCTTCTTCAAATGCTTGTTATAATGCATTCTAGCTAGGATATTGATGTATTGTGGATGTCCAATAACAATATTAAAGCACCATTTATAGTCCATCCTAGAATTACTTTGAATATTTCAAGTATACCCTTGGTGCTAGTATAAATTAGAAGACATAAGGCTAAAGGAGCAAGTTTTTGAGTTTTAGAACATTTGTGTGAAGAATGAGAGGTTCTCTTCTTTCAAACCTAATTGTTATCTCTAGGGGAATTAGATTATCTAATTCTAGAGTATCAACTAGATGCCTCTCATAATCTTATAGTTTCCAATTTAATTGGGTAGAAATTGTAAGTTATTTGAGAAGAATCTCCATTATTAGGTTCTTCCTTTATTCAAAGGGTAGAAGAAACTAAATTGGTTGATTATTTATCCATTTCAAGTTATCAATTTCAATTTATTTTCATTGTAAGCTTCCGCTTCTCATCATTTGGTATCAGAGCTTTGGTTTGATTCTCAAGGGGAAAAGGTGTAATTGGTGAAGATATTTGTTTTTGAGGTGAACACTACTAATCTCTTTCTCAAGTATTTTTGGGTTGATTGATATGTTCTTTGATAGTGTTTTCAAATTGGGTTGTTGAATCTTATATTGATTTCACCATGGTTTACAAAAGAGGAGTTAATTTGGGTAGGATTCATTCAAATAATGTGTTAATGAATATTGTACATGAAGTGTTTGATGATATGTATCTAAGAATGGGAGAAATTTGTGAAGAATATTATTGGAAACTTGTAAGTCTCCATAACCAACAAAGGAATCTACCTAATGATTGTGATGATATAAGTGAACTAGATGTATCAATTTTGGTTGGTGGATATGAGGATGAACAAATTGCCCACGAGATGTTTGATAAAATGTCTCCACCAAAATTTGATAGTTATTTGAGTCATGAAGAAAATAAAATAGTGGGTGTTCTTCCAATTTATCAAGATGGCATGAATGTGGATCAAATATTTGATTATTTTACTATCATGGACCAAGTGCTATCACGTAAGAATCAAGATAAAGAAGAATACAATCCTTTGTGTTCAATTTTTGATGAGGTAGTTAATGGTAGTGAAGTAAAAGATTTTGGTGTACCAAGGTATGATATTGAATTGGAAAATGCTATAATAAAAGCATCTCAAGAAAAATTTCAAGTATGTGAACCGACTACCGGAAGCAAGCATTCACTCAAGCTACAACAAAATGGGGAGGGAATATATATGAATCCAATTTGGGCTTTCATCGAAGATAAGTTTCATGGTTGTGATCTTCGTGCAAGGTTGAGAGAGATGCTTGGTGTTTCTTTACTACTTGGGGATGCTCTTAACTATGACCACAAGATGCTACATTTGGTGAGTAACTAGAATGGAAGGTGTAGAGGTAGAATTGTATTCAAACAAGGAAGAAGTTCAAGCACTAATGGAGAATATATATGCTTTGGAGAATTCGTGGACGAATTTGTTCAAACAAGGGGAGGATGATGTAACAAACGAAGAAATAATTGGTGTGTCATTACTACTTGGGGATGCTCTCCACGATGACCACAAAATGCTACATTTGGTGAGTAACTACAATGGAAGGTGTAGAGGTAGAATTGTCTTCAAGCAAGGAAGAAATTCAAGCACAAATGGAGAATACGCTTTGAAGAATTCGAGGACGAATTTGTTTAAAGAAGGGGAGGATAATGTATTGTGGATGTCCAATAACAATATTAAAGAACCATTTATAGTCCATCCTAGAATTACTTTGAATATTTCAAGTATACCCTTGGTGCTAGTATAAATTAGAAGACATAAGGCTAAAGGAGCAAGTTTTTGAGTTTTAGAACATTTGTGTGAAGAATGAGAGGTTCTCTTCTTTCAAACCTAATTGTTATCTCTAGGGGGAATTAGATTATCTAATTCTAGAGTATCAACTAGATGCCTCTCATAATCTTATAGTTTCCAATTTAATTGGGTAGAAATTGTAAGTTATTTGAGAAGAATCTCCATTATTAGGTTCTTCCTTTATTCAAAGGGTAGAAGAAACTAAATTGGTTGATTATTTATCCATTTCAAGTTATCAATTTCAATTTATTTTCATTGTAAGCTTCCGCTTCTCATCAGATATCACACCTTAACTCTCAACACTAAACAACTTACTTATATTGACTGACAATCTATCATTCATTCAAACGTAGGCTTACCAAATGTATGCCACTGTCATCCACAGGAACCTTCTTCATCACTGCTAGGGTAGTCAACCCACCCACAACTCCCTCAAAAACAGAATGCTTACAGTGCAAATGATTTGCGGACTTGCACAGCCACAAAAAATTCAGAGCCATTAATATCCTGGCGTCTTTAGGGGCGACCCCAAAAGAATTAGGGGCGACACAAAACGACAAAAATTGTCATAATCGGTAGGTTATTTCACAATCGGTAGGTTATTTTCGAAGGCGTTTTTTTTAATCCCTACCCTTTACAATCGGTAGATAACTATACAATCGGTAGTTAATCAACAATCGGGAGTAAATTTGGTTTGTATAACTTAGAATATAAAGTAAAATCCTTTATCTTTTGAATTTTGACTATCCTATAATCGGTAGTCAAAATAGTTATCTTGACTACCGATTAAAGTAGACCTTTGGCAAATATCCTACCATAATCGGTAGGGAATTTAGGTTATTAACTCCCGAATATAGAGTAGCCCCAAAATGAGATTTTGCGAAAATCCTTTTTTTTTAGAATTTTGGTTGAACCTATAATCGGTAAAAAAGGAAGAATTATCATGACTTAGATTATACGGTGGCTCTCTTTACAAATATCCTACCATAATCGGTAGTCAAAATAGTTCATATAACTACCGAATATAGAGTAGCCCCAAAATCGATTTTGCAAAAATCCTTTTTTGAAATTTTGGTTGAGCCTATAATCGGTAGTAAATGAAGTTATCCTAACTTCCGATTATCCTTGCTCTCTTTGCAAATATTCAACCATATTCGGTAGTCAAAATAGTTCATATAACTACCGAATATAGAGTAGCCCCAAAATCGATTTTGCAAAAATCCTTTTTTTTTTTTGAATTTTGGTTGAGCCTATAATCGGTAAGAAAGGAAGAGATATCATGACTTAGATTATCTGAGACCTTTGTATAGCGTCTGGCATTGTATTCATGCCCGCACCAGCTTTTCAACTGCATTGGTTGAGCCTATAATCGGTAATAAATGAAGGTATCCTGACTTCCGAATATAGAGTTGCCCCAAAATGAGATTTTGCAAAAATCCTCTATTTTTCTAATTTGGTTGAGCCTATAATCGGTAGTCAAAATAGTTCATATAACTACCGAATATATAGTTGTCCCAAAAATGAGATTTTGCAATCGGTAGCTAAAAAAAACCTAAACTACCGATTATGAAGGGGCATACAAGTATTTTCAAACTATTTTGTCTTTTGTGTCGCCCCTAATTCTTTCGGGGTCGCCCCTAAAGACGCCAGGATTAATATGCGGGTTGCTATATGCCATGCTGACAAAAACCCCTGCCGAGTGAAGCAATTTCGAGTTAACCTCTTCAGAAAAAGGTTTCACCGAAATGGATTCACCTCCTTTTCAGTAGGGTCACTTCACTGAATCACAAATTTGCTACATTCCTACAAACAATATCAATGGCATCACTTTAGGAATAGCAGATGGGAGTTCATAAAGATAATGAGCAATTAGGCTTTATTGTATACCTTATGCAGTGGAAGGTTGTTCCATTATAATAGCCACGTTCAAGAGCATGACAAAATTCTCGCACACCCTGATATATGAGAGTGTACCGCAATGTTCAAGTCCCTATATGCGATTTATGAAATTGAACATATCCTTTTTTTCAATGGATTCCTCTCAATTTTTATATACTCAAATTCATTATTAGCGGCGGGATTGAAGAGGTCGCATGAAAATTGGGAGCAACATCTATTGTGTAACAACTTTTTACCTGGAAATACCCTGAATATCTTCGTTAAACTGCATTTAAACATAAAATAAGATGTAATAAAAAACATTGACGAAAAAATAAAACAGAGACAATATCTATAAAATTATGCATTAAATCGTATCAAATATAAGCAGAGTGTCCAAAATTTTATCGACTCTTATGAGACGACCAATTGAGACCATTTAAAGGATAACAAATATCGAAGGGATATCTAAAGAAAATTGAAATTCTTAGTACCTGCCAGCGCAAGATGTTGGATATTTTCAATAACCTAGAAAATAAAGGTTTCGTTTTTGTTTAGCCGCTACGACTGGGGAGTGTCCTGTGTTGAATAGACACAATGGATGTTAGTTGGAGATCAATAGGCACCTCTAATGGGTGTGATGGTTCACAAAAGACATAACCATTCCCATTAGACACCTTATGTGTCTTTTGGAAATGAAGAGGTATCTCCAATAGGCATGAGTCCCCTATAAGTAGTGATGATTGTTTTCCATTAAATTATAAAGAACATCTCAACTCTCTCTGTTTTCTTTCTTACAAGCATCATCAGTAACAAAACCAGTGTGATCCTGGTTGGATCAAGGTCGTACAAGCTTTGAATCCAACACTGTTGTGGGGCTTCAAGTATCCTGACGGCGATATTCATTGACTGTTTGTACTCGCCAATTCAAGTGGGAAATGGTCGAATAATTGTCAAAAAGAATCTATTATTAGAGCCTTGAACCCAGACAACATTCTTTTCTTCACCATGTTTTAGTGTCAATTTTCCAACAGTTTTCGAAAATTATGACTCGACAAAAGAGGGTGGAATTATGTTGGTTTGTGGAATTTCGAAATCACTGTGATCTTGTGGAATACGTGGAAAGTACAACAACAACGATTGATTTGGTAAAGATAAAAGTTTTGCTTTTGTGGGACTATGTTTGATGCGTCAACAGAAAATTAGTATTCCATCTTTTAGATAAAAGAAAGTACTCCCGAATAATCTCTAAATGGAGATTGATTTTTAAACGCACACAAAACATGGGGAGACTTGGAGTTTGTTTGCACCTATCGTTGTCTTCGTAGAAGAAACAGAGGTTCCATGCTTAACATGATACCGTTTTACAAGAAACACGGTGACTGGTTGGTTCCCCAAATTTTAGGAATTCTGCACTGGGGTATTCGTGGAGTATTGGTGGTAATCCAAATATATGGTTCGACCGTGCAAATCCGGATATAACGTTTGGAAAAGGATGTCAAAATCTTGATCACCGGAAAAGGATATAACGTTGCGATCGGTCATATACGATTCAAACAGATAAGTCTTATCTCTTTCTGTTAATGTTAAATTTTGATTAGCATGAAAATGGTTTCTCAATCGTGGAAAGGTGGATGATCAGAAAACGGTTAGTATCACCAATTATTAATTATACATTGATTGAAATTAAAACGATGTTGATCACTGGTTATTCATGAATCGATGATAGTGTATCCAGTAGTAAATGAATGTTCCATTAACATAGGCATCATTTGTTCTGATAAAGATATTCTTTTGGGATATGAAGTGGACCATCACCATTAATGGTCAGAGCCAAATCCAGAGAGGAATTCTTGTTTTTATGGATTTGAAGATTCCTTCCTTTAGGAAATAAATGTTGACATAGATCAGTGAGATTTATGTTATGATGCCCACTTAATAATGTGGTTGAACCTTTACCCAGACCAGTAAAACAGGGTACCCAAATTAGGAGATTGACTATGAACAACAAATATTTGCGATTGCCATTTCTCTTCCGAAATGAATATTTATGTCAATTAATGTCGTGATGTTTTACTATTGAAATGCATATACGTTTAAATTGAAAATTGTGTATAATTTAATTTTAAGATGTTATTGCATATGAGGGAATACAGGATCTAGTGTTCATATATGAGTCGCGACTGAACTTTCAAGTACTTAGTATCCTGTAGCATTTTTATACGAGATGAATGCATATCTTCTTAGTGCTTGTCTGGTATTTGGTTCAATTTTGTGTTTTGCCTTGGGATTTAAACTATGCTTAATTGCTATCATTTATTACCTCCTAGTGTAAGTTTAATTGATACAGAAGTACATTCTTTAATCGTCATGTGAGATTGAAATGTATCGCCTCTACTATAATATTCTGATTGTATTAGCCAGATCCATAAGAATGGTAGCCGTACCATGTTGGATTTGAAGATTTCTATTCTGAAATTATGCATGCCATGTTCTACAGAAATTTAAGCATAGTACTACTTGATACAAACAAAAGAAGTGTTGTTAAATGACACATAATTGGTCGCGTGACAATAGAGGAGTATTGTCATGAATGCTATATGATTAGAGAACCAATAGATATCACTAATGATTGTTGAGACTACAATTTTTGGTACGGGTATAATTCTTGCGGTGGAATTATAAATTTAGAAGTCTGAAATCATCATCAAAAAAAAAAAAAAAAAAAAAAATGTTGAGAAACATTTAGATGTGAACATAATTCTTGCATTAAGAATTATAAGGTTCCAAATTTTGGAAATTGGAATGTCTTAAATGACATCGAAATGGAAAATTCCGGTTAATATGTTATGTGTTGGAAGATTGGGCGGCCGACCAAATATCCAATGGTGAGGTGTTACAATATATTGCTGATGCCTAAATTTTGAACACATGCATTGCATAGTGTCAAATGTTAAATAGACATTGTATATGTATTTGGGTATAAATTTTTAGAGGATTGGGCATGAGCAGCAGAGGAGTTACTCATCGTGATATTGTGCTTGTTGAAATAGCAAGCAAATTGCCTACAAATTTCTTATGCCTCTAGTGAATGCAAGTCTATAATGACTTAATGACTTCTTGTGAATTAACTGTCAATGTTAATTATGATTCCTAGAGAAGTTACAATTATTTTGTGAAATCAAATAAGAACATTTTTAATAATGTTGTCAAAATCGATTGCATAAGTAGATGCAATTAATAAATAACGAGGTAGAATGGCTTGGAAACTAACTTGTAGAGATCCCATTTTGGAAGAAGTCATTTCAAGCGATCTTGATTAATTGAGAGAATCAAGATATGAATCAATAATGTCTCTAATGAGAGTTATAATGAAAAAGTCAAGATATGCGCAAGTCTTGGACATTGAACGGTAAGTCAACTACTCAAGAAAGGAGTAATTGCAGTTAGCCATTGAAACGGAGAAAAACTTGGTAGACCCACTTATGAAGAGTCTCCCAAAGGAAATAATTTCAATGAAGTATAAGGAGATGGGACTCGGTGTACTGAAAGAAGTTCGATCACCAATAACGAAAACCCAACTTATGTTATATTTTGAAAAAGATAAACTTAAGTTCAATATGGTACTAACAAGTTATTGCAGTGGTTATGGTACACTAAACTAAAATTTCCCATTATCCTTCTAGTGTAGTGATTCTGCATGATCTTAGGGATGGATGAAAATCCTTAATAAGTCTAAGTCTTTTCACAAGGTGTCTCGCAGAAACACCTTCGAGACTTACCTATATGAGTATTGGAAATCAGGCCGCTTCCTATGAGAATAAGACCGTTCTCAGAAAAAGACTCATGAATCCAGGAGAAAGCACAGGGCCATTAATGTGCGAGCTACGGAACACACTACTTCTTGAAATCAATATGTGTGGAGTACTTGGTTCAAGATAAAATTCACCATAGGACCTCGATGAAGCATTGAATATCTTACACTAAGTGGAGGTTCAAACCCAAAAGGTACGTATCATTTATGTATTGGTTTCCACGATGATGCTTTGTCTCAACTTACCTTGAACTACGCTGTCTTGATCCCACTCGGGTAAGTAGGCAGTCACTTGAGTGATGCAGCCATTCCTGTTTTATAAGTTTTACTTTATTTTCATGTGTTTTTGGTTATTGAAAATAAGGGGAGATTGTTGGATATTTTCAATAACATAGAAAATAAAATAGGTTTCGTTTTTTTGTTAGCCGCTACAGTAGGGGAGTGTCCTGTGTTGAATAGACACAATGGATGTTAGTTGGAGATCAAGAGGCACCTCTAATGGGTGTGATGGTTCACAAAAGACATAACCATTCCCATTAGACACCTTATGTGTCTTTTGGAAATGAAGAGGCATCTCCGATAGGCATGAGTCCCCTATAAGTAGTGATGATTGTTTTCCATTAAATTATAAAGAACATATCAACTCTCTATGTTTTCTTTCTTACAAGCATCATCAGTAACAAAACCAATGTGTTCCTGGTTGGATCAAGGTCGTACAAGCTTTGAATCCAACACTGTTGTGGGGCTTCAAGTATCCTGACGGCGATATTCATTGACATGTTTGTACTCGCCAATTCAATTGGGAAATGGTCGAATAATTGTCGAAAAGAATCTATTATTAGAGCCTTGAACCCAGAGACAACATTCTTTTCTTCACCCCGTTTTAGTGTCAATTTTCCAACACAAGATAGAAAATTTTGTCTTCAGTTGAGATAGTCTAGTCTATCATTGGCCAACCCAAGATAACCCTCAATGTTTTCAAAATATATGCGATTCACCTTTTGAGGCATAGTAGAATATCCAATCTCACCCGGCCTTGGTTATCTGCATGAAAATAAAAGGGGAAATGTCTCAGTAGAGCAACATTAATTGAGTGGACAACACATACACTAATTTAGTTTTTATTCTGTTTGCTTGCCTACTTATAGAATTCTAAATCCTAAAGATATTTTTTCCCTATACATCCTTGTCCAAGTCCATGAATATTACATTGAACTGTGTTTCACTACATTGAGCAGTTTTGCTAAATAATCATAGGGCTCCATCTGTAAGAAAAAACAAACACAATCAACCAAGACTGCTAATGGGGTGCCAGGTTTAGTGGGGGTGTACCAAAACTATAATAAAACAAAACTGTTTTGTCCTATATGAAAATCCGTTTTGTTTTATTATAGTTTTGGTACACCCCCACTTAATTTGGTACCCCTATTAGCAATGTTGCAATCAACCACCACATGTAAATAGCAAAGAAGGGAATCGGGTAATGATGCACATATGTCTAAAAGACTAATAAACATAGTAATTCAGTTGCATAATTATTAAAGCTGGAGTTGCCAACAAATTTTGATTTTAACTAAATCCGGCATATTGTAGCCATTATGTGCTAAAGAGTGATCATTATAATACTGTGATGGTCAGCTTCCAAACCACTTCTCTAAAACCCAATGCAAAGCTAAACAAAAAATAAAGGAAATTTATCATGCATCTTGCGAACGGATAGGAAACACCCATGCGAAAATGTACCCATAACCAATATATCCTGAGGTCTGGAAGGTCCTAGCACCTAGGATATAAGTTTATGATTTTTCTTGATGTATTAAACTAAATATAGATCTACAATCAACAATGTCTCAAACTATCAAACAACGTACAAGGACACATTATAATCAACCTAACATCTCCAATTTAATCATAATCAAACTCAAATTAAATTTAAACCCTAAAATTTGAAACACTCACCTTGGAGGTTTTGTTGATGAAACACGAAATTGAAGAAGGGAAATACTTCACCGGATACTAATGAACAAACCCATTGAATTTTAGATCTGAATCGCACTTTTGAGAGTCTTCAAATCGAAAGAGGTTGTGGAGAGGAGAAAAATAGAGAAGAACAAGGAAGAAGAAGAAATGCCGCGTGAGGTTGCTCTCCTGATGACTTAACCCTATGATACGACTACTCAGTTGTCGTATTGGTCAAGTCAACGAGTTGACTGATACGGCTACTCAGTAGCCGTATGGCACTATTCATAAAGGCTCTTTGAGTAAGCCGTATCATGTAGGGAAGGGATAAGAGGGCACCATAGTGAGGTTGCCTTCCTTGTGCTATCCCTTCCCTACATTTAAGGGATAAGGAGGGGATAGAGGTTACCATAGTGCTAGCTCTAACATCACCAGCATTACCATTAGCAACAAGATCACCATCTTCTCTATCGACTCATTTCACCATAATTGAACACCCCAAGAACAAATTTCAAGGCGATGAATAGAATTAGAAAACTTCATGGTTAGAGTACAGAAGTAGAGATGGAGATGAATAGATGATAAAAACTTTTAATGAATGAAGACAAAACTTCTAAAAACTCAAAGAACATCTCATGCAAAAATTAAACTTTTTTATAACGTTTGTTGCTTTCACTTTGAGCCCAATTATGGACACCTTTGAGATTAATTTAGACTTTGGCATCTTCTTTTGAATAATAGATCATCCAATAACATATTTGTTGAGACATAATTTCATTTTTGATCATTACTGAATAAATTACGAGAAAAAACTAGTTAGCAATTGTTGGATATTTTCAATAACATAGAAAATAAAATGGTTTTCGTTTTTTGGTTTGCCGCTCCGACCGGGGAGTGTCCTGTGTTGAATAGACACAATGAATGTTAGTTGGAGATCAAGAGGCACCTCTAATGGGTGTGATGGTTCACAAAAGACACATCTATTTCCGTAAGACATTATTGATGTGTTTTGGAAGTGAAGAGGCAACTCCAATAGGCATGAGTTCCCTGTAAGTAGTGATGATTTGTTTTCATTCAAACATGAAATACTTTGTATTTTCTCTCTTCTAAGCATCATCATTATCCTATTATTATGTGTTCTTGATTGGGTCAAGGGGTACAAACCTTGAATCCAATTTCTCTGTTATAGGGCTTTCATTGTATCCTGAAGGCATTATATCGCATACTTGTTGTAATCGCCAATTGATATTGGGAGGGTAGAAATAATTGTCTAAAAGAAATCTATTCGAGCCTTGAAAGTCAGGAGTACAACAATCTCTCTGTGTTCACTTCATCTTCTATTTCAACCCATTTCCAACAGCAAATATTTGGCCCAAAGCCTATTCCTATGCACATGTCAAACAACCTATTTTGCCACTTTAGCATCTACTATGGGTATAACAAAGTGACAAATATACGTGTCAAAGTATCAAATCTGTTACTTAGGCACACATGATGGAACTTCCGGCGAGCGATGGAGATTACATCGCTCGTTTTGTATTGAGATAATTGGACTTTAGTGCTCATTTTTTGTCCAACACTAGGCTTTAGTCTAACATTTGTCCAACGTTAGGGCTTGGTACCTGGACTGGAAGTTTACCATAGTTGACTTGGTCAAATATTAACTTTGTGTTTAGAAATTATTAAAATAAAAAAAAAAATGAAATTATTACTCGAAATTACTATAGTATCCTTAATTTTCCTAGTATTTACATAACTCATCTTTTCCATCTTCATCACCCCTCCACCAAAATCTCTGGTTCGAAACTCCAATCAACACCATTTTGCTCTGTTGGTGATAAGTGCATAATTCATATGATTTTAGTGTACATTCCATACTTGTTTTAGCTATTATTCTTGCATGTATTCGTATTGTTACTATTGTTTTCTATTATTTGCTTCTAATAGGTGAATCATCCAAAAAGAACCTACAAAGTGCTGAAAAGATCTAATAAGAGAATTATTCTAAGTATCCAAGTGCCCAAGTCCAAGAGAAGTGGAAGAAGTGCGACGAAAGGGAGCAAAACGCTCAAAATCAAGAGAAGGGACAAAGACCGATCTTAACTCATTCAAATTAAGGATTTATCATCATCATCTTGAAGATAATTGAAAGAGGAAAATAATGCAAAAAGAATGAGGTCATTCCGAGTTTGGACGAAGAAGTTGTGGCCAAAACAAGCTTTTTATCCAATACCGAAGGCAGCTAAGTATGCAAACGTGTACGCATACTTAGTTCCGAAAATTTCTGCTGGAATATAAAGTACGCATACTTAACAAGTATACAAACGGGTATGCATACTTGTGAAGGCCTAAGGTCACGTTTAGGGTCGTTATTTCGTATTTTCGGGTCGGGTTCTTGAACCGAACTAGATACTTGATGGCCAAGCAATTTAAACCTATAAAAATAGGTGTTAGGCCTTTCAAATAGGATGGATCATCTCATATCACAACTTCTACATCAAAACCTAGGGTTACCACCACTATTCATCTTCTTTGTAATATGAGTAGCTAAATCCTTTGTTGATTATGGATGAATTCAATGTTCTAAGCGTGAAGCTTTATTATTAATACAAATAT
>JAJJWW010003835.1:0-22396 GCA_023531295.1 Papaver armeniacum | reverse complement strand
ATCTACATGGAGGTTACTATCAGCAGGCTGAGGGATCAAAAAATAAAATTTGAAAAAAAAAAAGCCGGCTTTGACATTGAATGGCGACAATCTTTTGAAAATCTGAGATGCCTGATTAAGGCTTTAACGTGAGAAGAATTCTCAGCCACGATTAATCTTTAAGAGCAACGGGAGTCCTTGATCGCTGGAGAGAGCTCAATCAGAATTGCCGGATCAAAAAGAACCCATTTGTTTTTGTAAGATAGATAGGTATAATAGTCGATTAAAACATATAAAATTTAATTAAGTGGTAATTTAAGTATTTTATTTCCATTAGTCTCTAATATCTATGTTGAATATTTTATCTTTTTGTTTTTTTATTTAATATTTTTCCTACATAATGTAATCAAATTACGAACGAAAAAAACATTATCTATTTTAACCTCGTACCCCTCTCACACCTGATCATAGTCAGCTAAATTTTTATGGCGACTTTACTTTTTAGCCGCTTAGATCTGCTAGGGGTTGCTCCATATAAAAAAAAAATGTGACGTACCGATATATTTTCTCTATCAACTTTCAGTTGCCAAGCTCCGACTGCCTGAAGCGCCATTACTTGCATAACCAGGCTACCATTTTCCCGTAAAAGTGCCAAATGACTTGACAATGTGACCTAGGTTGATTGGTCAAGCATCAAGTTCCTCGACGCTGCATATTGGAACCGAGGTACTCCAATCGACACGACGTTCAATGTCTAGCAACATGGTGCCTTGGAAATACCGGCCAAAACTTGTTTTATGATATATTCCAAATCTGGTTTGAGCATGTCATGTTGAAAATGAAAAATCAGTTTATATACTTTTTCCTCTGGTCACGGCTGTGAATTGAATCCTCCTAAATATTAAGGAGGATATAAATTAAAATAGAAACGACTTTGACCATAAAACATAAAATTGAAGAGAAACGACTTTGACACTGAGTGACAAGAATTATTATGCACAATCTTGAAAATCCCCACATCTGATCAAGGCTTGAACGTGAGAGGCATTCTCAGCCACGATTTGTCTTTTGCACTTTAAGAGCAATGGGAATCGTTGATCGTTGGAGAAAACTCAATCAGAATCGCCGGATCAGAAAATACACATTTATTTTTGTAAGATAGATAAATATAATAGTCGGTTAAAACAAATAAAATTTAATTAAGTAATTTTTTTTAATGCTAAAATGAAAACCTCTTAATCTTCAATAGACTCGTACAAAACTTTAGTTATTAGCCTAGCAACAAGCTGAGCACCAACACCCTTTTGAATAGCAACACATAATCTATAAAAAAGAAATTTACCTACACCACTACTAGCATCATTGCTAACAATAACTATGTTAAATATTTATTATTATTTTTTTATCTAATATCTATAATACAAAACAGAAGGGGTTTTTAAGGGTTCAACGGCAAGATAACATTTGAAGAGACAAACGAATGATCCAACCATTCCGGTTTCATCATAGCCATAGACATCCGACGCTCATTTAGTTAGTAACCTCCATGTAAGTGAATTTACAATAGTTAACCTTAAGTAAAATTTCTCAACATATTATAGATATGGGCCATATGGCGTTTAAGTACTTTGGCATACTATCATAACACAACAACCATTTAACGTAATAAATTGGAATCTTGCATTCAATGTTATACACATGTACGCATGTGACTCCAATTGGACTAAGGTTATGTTAATGCGGCTTAATTAATCACTAATTAATTATTTTGTGGTTAATTCACTAGACGTTTTGTATGTCAATGCTCACCAAAATGATCCATTATCTCCCTGTACCGTAGTCTCATAACTAGAATTCCAAACGTAATGTTACGATCCAGAATGATGCTTGATATTGCTGTCATCATGGCATTTGACGTTAAGGAAAAATACATCCATAAATAAATGTCATTAAGTCGTTTAATGTAATTACGTGAAACGTGACCAATATGCAAGAAGAAGAAGTATTTAAACTCCCCAAAAGTGAAGGCCGAAACGCATCCAGACCTCTATCCAAATGGCAACAACATGTAATCCTTTCTATTCTTTCATCGCAGAGTAAGGATACATCATATACTATTGCCAGTTCCATTCATCACCTGTTTGCGCAAATTAATTTTTTTTTTTTTGGATTTGAAGATCCTAAACAAAGACTTCTCTCTAAGTCGTTACTCTCTTCTACTTTTAACACTTTTTAAATTGTATCACTTGCAATACCAGCATGGCATCACTAGATATATCAACCGCATATGGGAGAAATGGACTTCAAGGACACCAATGAGGTCGATAACCAGCATTGATTTGATCTTGGTAGATGAAAAGGTATAACACCAAAACTCAGAACCACGGTTATATTCATTTGTGTTACGTTTTATAGTAGGGCAATGAGGTTCATGCAACTACTACCCCTTGAATCGAATCTGGAAGTCTGACACCGTGGTGCGCAAATGTGAGTATTTTTGCTTGATAAATTCAGTGGCACTGCGGAGAAACCTAAATTCATACCTGCGAAAACTGTATACAAATAACAAGATTTCAAATGAAAATTTGATTGCAATTTCACGCTACAAATTCACCACTGTAGAATACAACGTACTGAACACTCGAATCAATAACATTTAACTTTATCTTTTACAGGCCACGCGTCTAATTTGGTTAATCATGGTAATGTTTTTTTCTTTTCCTTTTTGTGCTTTTGGTGTTTCTCTTTTATACCTCGAGTTACATTTTTCACTCACTATACAGACATATGAATGGTTAGACACTTTACATTTTGCATGATGGGTTTCGGAACTGATCGATGCGCTAATTTCTTATCGTCATCTGATCAATATGTACAAGAATATACGGGTTATGCTTCTGCTCCATATACCGAATTCTTCCGTAGGGTATCAAGTGTGGCACAAATTTATTTTACTTCTGTATGTTTTTCAGTCAAGACTCAAGAGTACTTATGCAAAGCTCGGATGTCTACATGTAGTTACGTTCCTCGCCCAGTCACCCATCTTTGCAATAAGTATTTATTTAGTATTTCACGAACTCACTGTTGGTGCATACTGTAACCTGTCTTTATATTTTCCACCTATTATAGCTTTATCAGGGCGTCTTATGGGCAAGGAGAACTAGGCGGCTGCCTAGGCCTCCAAGTTATTGAGGACCAATTGTTTTATTTTTTTTATTATAATCATTATTATGTGGTATTTGTAAGCAGCGAAGAACCTGGAATTTATGTTTGGGTGGGCTACTTTTTTTTCTCCAACTCTCAACTTAATTCATCTCAATTGCGAGAATGACAACTGCAGTAATATACTTAAATCGAGTAGGGGTATGCCACATAATCTCTTTTCCTTGGAGCACAAAGCTTTGAATCAAATTTTTTCACCTTGTAACTAATATTAAGGAGGAATAATTTGCGTATCGAAAATAATAATCTTGATTTATTTAGCGGCCGAAGGCCGCCCAATTTTTTTTTAGTTTTAAAGGTTATAGGGCTGCAAAAATATTGGAAGGGTTGTTAAATCCTCAACTATTTTAAGTTTGTGCATATACGCATAATAGGTCATGACATATTGTATTTTTGTCTCATGAATACACTGGATTTTTAGATTATACATCTAGAATACAAAACAAAGCTTGGCTAAGTTAGGCTAGATAAAGAGCGGCCGAGATTTTTCTAGGAGGGATAAATCTACGGCTGTGGTTTTTTCAACTAACTATTATAAATACTTTATTAATTGGTGTCATATTAATTGCTCATGATGAATGATAGATTAATTTTTCATGATAAATGTTCATTTAATGAATCTAATAAATACATATTTTTATTAATAAATAAGTTTATTAAAAACTACTCCCTCCGTACCTATTATATGGGCAGAGAAGTAGTATTCTCTTAGAATAAGAAAATGTTTAGTTTTCATACATTTCTTTCTACTTTCCAATCTTATCCTTACCTTGTTCCAATACAAATATTATTTTATATATTTTTATCTCACATGTAAAGCTAGATTGTATGATACCCATGCATCATTAATAGGGATGTATGTGGAAAAAACAACTTTGGAAGTGGAGATCCGCCTATCTAATGGTACTACAAAAGTTTTAAACTCCGCCTATATAATAGGTACGGAGGGAGCATATATATTGATCGGTAAAGAATTTGGTGCTGGCGAGCTTCGAACTCAGGTAACTGGTATCATCACCCAATGACTTTACCATTGTACTATAGTGACCTCGGTTAAAAATTATATTAATAATTTTTAATGGTGGTAGTGATAGAAGCAGTGGGTGGTGGAAACAGTGACGGGTATTTGTGAGTGGTGGATGTGGTAACATTACTGGTGATGGAAAAAATAGTGGGCGTGGCTGGTTTTTACGTACGGTGGTAAATGTTAGTGAATAGTAGTGGACAATAATAGTTTTGTGTCTTTACAAAATGGACAATATTTTATTGTGATAGATTTAGTTGGCTGTTTTTAGCACAACTGTTAAGGACAAAACAAAAATATTTTGAGGAGGATACTAAATCATATAAGACAATATGATCATGACCGCTGTATCACCCAAATGGGATCCCAGCTATTTATAGTACCCGATCGAATAAATCACGGTTTTTAGTATATTAAAATAAAATTGATTACATTTCTAGAATACAAAATAAAGTTTGGACAAGTTAGGCTAGATAAAGAACGATCAAATTTATACTCGCAGAACATAAATCTACCACTATCAATGATCACGTTTAATTAAAATTTAATAATAAATATTCAATTGATCACTACACCAAATTCTGGGATTAGAAACAGAACCTAGCCGTTACTAAAACGGGTTGTAACGGCTCTTGCCTGTTGCAAAAGTGGGTGTTATATTTTTTTGTAACGGCTTTGTAGCCGTTACGAATTTTGGTTGTAACGGCCCTCGTAACAGCTGTGAGCCGTTACGAATTTTCCACGTGGTAACAGCTCCGGGCCGTTACGAATTTTTTTTATAACAGCGCTGTCGTAACAGCTTAGAGCCGTTACGAACTTTTTTGTAACATCAAAAAAATTACTGCTAGTTAACCTTGACCTGGCTAAAATTGGTCAATTTTGACTAGGTCAAGGCTGACCGGCAGTAATTTTTTTGCCGGAATTCTAAATTTAATACCCTGCATACACCTTTCAATACATTCATAACCACACTCAACAACAATTTCTTCAATCTATGCAAAAGAACATTCATTCAATTCATAATCACATTCATTCAATTCATCTCAGGTTCATCTAATAAAAGAACTAAAATTTCTCCAAGTACCAAACATTTTTTTTTTTTTTGTTAAGTATCAAATTTCTAAAGGAATACATGGAAGGTTCAAATTTCTAAGGGAACAAATACAAACTTACTAACTTCCTACAAAACTTGAATACATGGAACTTACAAATCTTGAAGCTCCTTTGTTCTCCACCCTTTCTGATGAAATAGATCATCATTCAAATAACAACAGTTAGTTCATTATATCCTTTGCATGCTTAATTTGTTGAAAGCTTGAGCATCAGAAAACTCGATGTAGGCAATCCTGCAAAATACAACAGGAAGCATTATTATGACAAGTAAATAGCACTCGTATACTCTAACTGTTGTAGGTAGCCTCAAGTAAGTCAAAGATAGACAATTGCAACACGATATTCCCAGCAACAAAATTCAAGTGTGGCGTTAGTACGAAAAGACAACGGAAACCATGAAACGAATGGTTCTTGGCTCAACATACCGGTGTTTGGCAGGAGGTTTACAAATTTTGCAGGGAATTAATATCTCAACCCCCATGTCATCAGATTCACCACATTCCTGATAAATTACCTGCAGTTGCAGAGTGCAACTGTTAAGATACTTCTCATTCATCTATATTCTGACAGTATAGAATATGAAATTAAGAAAGGCACATATTCTTAACTAGTTAACTGCAATTAGGTAAGATGAAGCTTCATAAGTTGGCACTATCTTTGGTCCTGCAGCAAACCAAAGTCCATTAGCTGTCTCACCAGAACTGAGTACAATTGTAAGAAATAGGAAATCAATCAAGTATACAAGTGAAGTATTTACCCGGTAATCTAGAATGTACACAAGTTGATGTCAAACCCACTGCAGTCCACTACCC
This sequence comes from Papaver armeniacum, assembly GCA_023531295.1. Lineage (NCBI taxonomy): Eukaryota > Viridiplantae > Streptophyta > Magnoliopsida > Ranunculales > Papaveraceae > Papaver > Papaver armeniacum. The sequence goes on along the minus strand of JAJJWW010003835.1, from coordinate 16,246 downwards.
ACCAGCGCAATACCTCGCAAGTATAAACTGAGTGTCAAATCCACAAATTTAAACTTAATAGTTTAAGTATAACTAAGTGAAGTACTTACCAGGGATTGATATTTCCCCGACTGGCTACTACTGCTTCAACTGACCTTGTGTGAAGCCCTGAAGAGAGAATGAGCTACAAGTAGCTTTTGTGAATAACCACTAGTACTGTTATCATCTTGGTCACTGAGAATCAGTCAAAATTAAGTCTTAATTTCTCATTTCAGTAGCAACATTGAACACTTAATTAATTAATTAATTAATTAATCAAACACCTATATAAGATCCGAAGAACACGACTGAAATTGGTTTAAAACTGTACACTATCCATAGTTTTAATATTATATTACTCCTATAATGGCTAGTCACCACACATAATTTATAGTGAGACTATAATGGGATCTTTGGAAATACATTACCATGATGAAAGCATTATGCTGTCACGTGATTTGAAAAATAACAATTAGATTTTAAGCAAAAGAAAAGGAAGTATAGCAGTCTCTAAACAACTAAAGTTCATAGGTACCAATTGCGTGTCCATTAGTAGTACCCTTGATGATTTTGTAGATCAATCAATATAATTTTTTTGGTGCAATCAGGACTATTAACAAATTCATAACCAATTCACAATACAAAATTAAGCTTTACCGAGAGTTCTTTTACCGGTTTTAGGACTGCGACTGTGTGAAAAGATGCACTGCACTAGACTAATGGAAGCAGAGATGCACTGCATTGAAGTGAAAATATGTCCTCCTAGCTGAACTACAATGAGTAAGTAACATCACATGTAAATTAGGTCTCCATTTTACAATGCTATAGGCCATTCATCGATTTCAGAACTAAAGCAATGCTATAGGCCAACGATAAGGATAAAATGAAGAGATGTTTAATTCGAGAAAGCCAAAGAAAATTCCCACATTTCTAAATACTGGAACCACATAATGAAGCACTCATATACACAAAAATACAAAAGAAATTAAAAGAGATTACTCTCGTGAACCCATAGCCCCACCTGAATGAGTTACCGTAACACAGTGCACTAGCAAATTTTAGTAAGTCGTCATCACAACCATTTTCCATTTTCTAAGCAAGTCCATGCATACAAAAAAAGTATAATACATGTGCAATATCAGGTTAGTCTAAGTCCGATCGGAACGGCACGACTTAGTATAATAGAAAAATCATTCCAAAAGGGATGGTACTGCACTAAAGCATACTGCATTCGTAGTAACTAGTTAAACTCAATATTATAATTCAAGCACACATTTCCACTTGCAGCAAAGTTAAAATCCACCGTCATTAGCTTAAGCCAAAACTAACTGTAACGATGGGTTAGCAAGTCTCTGAGTGTGTCCATTCGAAGAAATTATCAACTAACTATCCACCTTTCAGTTTACTACCCAACTACAAATTGAAGATACGATTCTCATCTAGACAAACATCAATAGAAAAATTCTAAGAGTTGTATAAATTATACAATTTGCGATTCCCACATATACTAGTGGCATTCATGAAACTCAAAACCACATAACAGGTCCTTGTATAGATCCTTTAAACTGTACAGAGATATAACTAATGAATCTGCACACAAAAGTGTTTGTAAGCCAGTAAGATTTAGGATTCTTATAGAGTACTTCATCCTACAGTAAGTTTAAGTTGTTATGAAACAAAATGGCATTGTTACTATTAGTATTTCCGTTTATACTAACAAATGGTTGGATTAAACACTTAAACCCAATCATTTTCGTCCACATCCGATAAAATTCAAACAGAATACCAAAATTTGGACTTAACAATATTTTCAACTAATGAACTAAGCCACTGCAGGTGCATATGAGAATCGCGACATTTCAGCTGCTAAAATAATAAGCATTACGGGTACAGGGGATACCAAGATCAGCATGCAGCCAGCAAATTCAAGAGTAGCTAGAACATTTCATGCGCTCAAGCAGAAAAGACTAACAATATCCAAATGACTGAATTCAGTAAAAATTATACTGCACAACATGATATAGCTACTCAAAAGGGAATTTCATCATAAACCAACATAACTATAATGCCAAAATTACTTTTAATGGTAACAGAAAATCCCCTCAACAACTATGATTTTTCGTTGTATTGTCGCTTGGGATTCAGTCTAAGCTTATGGCAACACCAGGTCAATGAGAACACAACCAATACATCAAGCTAGATTTTCAAATAAAAATGAAGAACTGAACTCATTATGACCACCGAACATAGATTAAATAATTAAGTCAAAGCCACATAACCATTTAACGTGAATTAGATATTGTAACCAGATTTAGGAAAAACCCCATATTTTAACATGAAGAACCCTAGAGATTCAATTAAAACCCTAACACAATTTTGGGAAAATTAAAATGATTAAGCAAGATGTTTCTAATGAATAAATCAAACCCATACTTCGAATTGATTAAAGAGCAGCCACTAAAAAAACTTATACCTTCTAAGTCTTCAAAATTCTTCAATCTTCAAGGCTTCAAAATTCTTCAAACCCTAACAGTAAATTAGAAAAAAAAAAATCGAATTAGATTTATATGAAGAAGATTAACAAAACATAACTCTAACGATTAACACTTACACAGATCGATGAAAAACTGGAAGATAAAGATGAATCAAGCCCTAAAAAACAGATCGATTAAAAAAAAAGATGAAACCCTAAAAATCGGAAAACTTCTAACGATTAACACTTACATAGATCGATGATTGAAAGGTATTGAAAAGATTGAAGAGTTTTCTGTGATGGAACCCTAGTTTCTTCACCTGAGAGGAGCATTAGACGCAGAGAAGAAGAGAAAAATGAAAGTCAAACACGATTTCTGCTAGCTTATCCATAGAATTCACGCATGTGAATGGCACACTCGTGGGAGGAAATATCCTCTCGTATAACTAATCGTGGGTGGAAATATAATGCTAGGCGTGTGAGTGGCACACGCACATACTCAAGGTGTGACGACACAAGTGTGACCAAGCGTGTGAGTGGCACGCCTATAAAAAAATTCGTAACGGTTTGGCTCTGTTACGAATTTTTTGTAACGGCCTTTTGTAACGGGAAATTTGTAACGGCCCATAAGCCGTTACGAATGCCTGTTACGATTCCGGGAATTTGGTGTAGTGGATATTTCATAATAAATGTTTCTTTAATTAATCAAATGAATATATTTTTGTTGATACATAATAAATTTATTTGATATTTACCATATCAGTAAGCATTAATGGTGGGTAGTGGTGGGGATAACGGTTGTGGGTATTGGTGAGACTGGTGGAGTGGCGACGATAACGTGGTGGTGGAAGAAGTAGTGGTAGTAGGGTGAGAAAACGGGTCTTAAGATAGGTAAATTAAGCACTAACGGTGGTTTTGATGGTGGGTGGTGGTGGTGGATCGGCGGTGGGGATAATGGTGGTGGGTATTGGTGAGACTGGTGGAGTGGTGACGATAATGTGGTGGTGGAAGAAGTAGTGGTAGTAGGGTGAGAAAATGTGTCCTAAGATAGGTAAATTAGTCACCCTTGGTTAATTTTTCTTTATTTTGTTTTAATTTGATTTTAGTTTTTAAATTACTTTTTTCATTATTTTTTAAAATTAAAAGAATTTTTAAAGGCCAGATATTGTGATTTTAAGATTTGCCGGGTAGGGGGAAGGATGAAAAATGAAACCTATAAAAAAAATGACCAAACAAGGCTACATGCGAATTAATTGTAATCGGTTCAGTTTCTCACATCTCTCTTTATTCCCCATTTTTGTCTTGGTTTCTGTTTCTGTCATTATTTCTCCCCTACTTCATGGGATTATGCAAGGCTACGCGTGAATTAATTGTAATCGATTCAGTTTCTCACATCTCTCTTTATTCCCCTTTTTTTTGTCATTTCTCTCGAACTTCGTGTAATTATCATGCTTGAGAAATAGTTCATGATAATAGGTAAAGAGACAAGAAAAGAAATGGATCAAAAATTAAATATTATTATAAATTTTATGAAAATGAATAAACACAAATCTGTGTAAATTGGGAACCCAATAATTTATATCGAAGAGAAAAATTAAATTCTAATGCTAACAGATTTCGCAAGATTAATCTAATTGATTTTAAAGTAATTTTAGGTGTTTTTAGTTTTGTTACAAGTTTGGTGAATGACCTTTGATGATATTTTTTTGAAGTAGTGAACGAAGTAATGTTCTACTGCCCATAGGATTTGCTCTAACGATTAACTATGTTTGTCCCAAAGGGTTGTATGACTTACATACACAATATTAAAAGATTCGAGGATAAAGACATGTTTATTAACCAACTCCTCAAAACATTTAGACCTGGATCGATCGGTTCGATTCTTCTCAGACAATTACGACATGCATGAATCGATGGATACATTTAAAACACATATTCTTACCCGTGCCGTTACGGCACAGGTTGAGACCTAGTAGACATACATAAAATAATAGTCACTTCATAAAAGAAAAATGAATTTTAGGACAAACGCTTGTTTTTTTTTTTTTTTTTTTTGAAGGTGGAGAAACCGCAAACGCTTGCTTAGTTAAGGACAAGACAACTGTAATTGCTAAGTTTGCTTTTTCTTTTGGACGGTAATGGGCTATCCAGATTTTTTACCTGAGCTATTTTGTTTTGGTGACAGAATTACTATGGTACCAAAAATCTTTTGCTGACTTTTGGTTGGGAGCTACAGCCTGGGTAAGCCACCCCTCACCTCCGTCACTGTTTGTAAGTGATAAGAAACATAGACAATTATTACGGTTTTAGTTGGTACCAAATAGTATTTTGTAATAGAGTGTCATTAATTCTAACTTTTTTGAAATCATTAGCCCATTTTGCTGTATTTTATGTCCAATTACAAACTTGGAACCCAAAATCTAACCCATTTTGTGGTGAGTATTAGAAAAAGAATTGCAGCCGACCGCATTGCCTAATCTATCACTTTAAATGTATAAATTCGTCGTCCTAGAATCTAAATATGTAGCTCTACCCTCATTTGGTAACTCATAAAATCGTGTAAAACTGCCCTGCATATTATACATTTTTGTGGACTTAGCCCACCTATACAGGTGTATAACAAATGAAGTTTCATTCGATTCCCACCTATTTTTATCTTTCCGTACGTATACACTTGCAAATGAAAATTATAGCTTTGTTCGGGTCATGCCATGCATGGTTTGTACTGTAGGTGCAAAGAACCTCAGGCGGGTTAAAAAATTAGGAGGTTCATAGTAAGAGAGATCAAAAGTAAATTTATTTTAGATAATTATTACATGGAGAGCCGAAATGAGTTAGGGGAAGTCTGACTATTGGTCGATGTTGGTTGAATTTTTGTGTATATGGGTGGAAATAATATTTAAAAACCCATTGATCTTCTGGTTATGTGGAGCATTCGAAAATTACACTCAAATTTTTGAATTTTCTTCATTCATTCCGTTTTTACTTAGATATATTCTAAACATCGAATCACCAAAACTTTTCACTTTAATCATAAACCTAATTTTTATTGAAATGAAAAAATAAATGTTGTTTTAAAACTTATAATTGACCTAGCTAGGACATGTAGACTCGCAAGCTTGCATCCTTTCCAGCTTTGCAAATGGGATTGAGACTGAAAGCTCAATCTTTTGATAAACCTCCCTGACTTTTTGGGTGGTTTACTTTTTCCTCTGTATCTATTAAATTTATTTTTTTTATCTTCTTGATTCTGATTGTCTTTTTCTCCATAATAACACGATTGAGCATCATCATCCAAACCTTCAATTACTGACATATCACCAAATTCTTCTTTGTTATCATGATTCACCTCCATCTTTTCAACTCCTGATTTGGTGTTGCAAATATCGAATATGCAAATCGTGCAGAGTGATGTTATATTTTCATCCGGAAATGGTTGCAAATATAGATGAAGATATAGTATAATGGTTTGAACACAAAAAAAAAACAATATCAAACACCACCAATCTTGGGCCGACTAAAAAAATTTATTTTAGGGAAAAAAAAACAATTTACCTAGCTTTGTTATCAGAAATTATTACTTTAATCAATTATAAGTGTAACCGGATGTATAATTATTTGGATGACAGATATCTAAAATTTTCATAGTTACAAGTTTTCATGGGTCAAAATAAGTCTTATCATAATTTTTAGTATTTATTTAAATCATTATGACAAAAATTATTCCGTCTCACGCTGTGCCGTTACGGCACGGGTTATTTCTAGTTTCCTACATAATGTAATCAAATTAGGAATGAAGAAAACATTATCTACTTTAACCTCGCACTCCTCTCACAACCGATCATGGTCAGCTAATTTTTTAAGGCGACTTTAATTTTTAGCCGCTTGGATCTGCTAGGGGCAGGGACGAAGCCATGATTTTTTTGACAACGGGGGATAAGCTAAAAAGAAAATTAAGGCATACTACTACAACCAGAAATCGAAGCAAAACTTTCAACTTTATAATTAATAAAACATTCCACAACATTCTTTTATGACAAATCATTAACAATTTAATTTCTGATTAATCATTCTTTTCAATATTTACAAGTGAAGAGTTTGTAAGGAATTCATCATCAATTTTGTTGCTAAGTATCGTTTTCAAAATTTTGATCGATGAAAACACTCACCCTGGTGTAGTTTTTTCCGCAACTACAATAATACAAGGACGATATTAGGTTCAAGGTCATAGACTTTCGAAAAAAATATTAGACAGATAAATGACTAGTACTATGCTTCACTTACATTTAAATACAAATGAAGGTGAAAATCAGGAGAAAAATAGAAAGTCTAACCATTATGGATACACTTTCATCTCCATCCCCATCCATTTTCCCCGATAATTCAATCGGAAAATCTCTTTGTACCTGCAATAAATGGAAACATTGGATTAATTTTCAACTCAATTAAGCTTTCACATATCTAGATTTCTTAAGTTTTCTTAGTAAATTACTATAGCCTAAATGAAAAATTGGGAAGAAACTGTTTAGTCACTCACATTACTGATTTTTTTCATCCTACCATTAAAGTCCAAGAACCAAGGTAAATGACCAAATTTTGATTTATCAAATAAAATTCAATGGATGAGTTATGGAATAATTACAGTTGAAAAAGCGGGGGTACAACAACCACACTCAATATTTCGTTTGGCAATCTGAATAGACAAACTCCAATATACTTTCAAGAGAATCAACTAGACAGTTAGACTCAATCTAGAGAAAAGTATATCCAAGAGCTTTTGTATCTATATCTCTCAATTCAATCTGCAATCAGCAAATAGGAATTTGCGAGCCCGATTGAATATAAGAGAAATAACTTGAACGGTACCAAAGACCAATGTTCAAGGATCAATTCATTTCAATCAACAACCGATTTCCCAATTGATCGATTCAACGCACAACCTGTGATATTTCAATTATATAACAAAATATAATGCGGAAAAGAAATAACACAGACACCAGAATTTTTGTTAACGAGGAAACCGCAAATGCAGAAAACCCCGGGACCTAGTCCAGATTTGAACACCGCACTGTATTAAGCCGCTACATACACTAGCCTACTACCAATGAACTTCGAACTGGAATGTAGTTGAACCCTAATCAATCTCATAGTGATTCAAGGTACAGTTGTGCTCCTTACATCTATGATCCCAGCAGGATACTACGCACTTGATTCCCTTAGCTGATCTCACCCACAACTAAGAGTTGCTACGACCCAAAGTCGAAGACTTGATAAACAAATCTGTCTCACACAGAAAAGTCTATAGGAATAGATAAATCTGTCTCCCACAAAAATACCTACAAGTTTTGTTCTGTATTTTGATAAATCAAGGTGAACATGAACCAATTGATAACCCAGACTTATATTCCCGAAGAACAGCCTAGTATTATCAATCACCTCACAATAATCTTAATCATATGGTAGCGAAACAAGATATTGTGGAATCACAAACGATGAGACGAAGATGTTTGTGAATACTTTTTATCTTGCCTATCGGAGATTAAATCTCGAGCCAATCTTAAAGAAGATTGTACTCAAACACGAAAGAAACAACAAGATCAGATCACGCTACTACAGAGAAAATAGTTGGGTATGGCTTCACAATCCCAATGAAGTCTTCGAGTCGTTAACCTACAGGGTTTCGTGAAAAACCTAAGGTTAAAGGAGAACCGACTCTAGCTTATGCAACTAGTATCACACAGGAGGTGTGGGGATTAGGTTTCCCAGTTGCTAGAGTTCTCCTTTATATAGTTTTCAAATCATGGTTTGCAATCTAAGTTACCTTGGTAACAAAGCATTCAATATTTACCGTTAGATGAAAACCTGATTAGTTTCAAGCTAATATCTTTCAACCGTTAGATCGAACTTAGCTTGTTACACACAAATGAAATGTACCTTCATTTAGGTTTATGTAGCCGTACCTAAACGTGTACACCATGTTGGCTCAACAATAGTTAACCAAGGTTAGCCATATGATCACTCTCATATCAACCTTATTCATCTTAACCATAACTAGTTCAAATGACTCAAATGAAACTAGTTAAAGAGTTGTTCAATTGCTATATTCTCATATAAGTATACAAGAACACAATTGAAGCAAAATCGGTTTGATTCACTCGAATCAATTCATGAATATTATAGCCACGGTTTGCAAAGAATGCATTCCTTATTATATAAATGTATTAGTTCATGTACTAAATGATTTTAGAACTTTAACCTTCAAGTACGCAAAAAGGTACGCATATTTGAAATACCCTGACTAAAATTGGGTTTCGCCAGTACGCGAACAGGTACGCATACCGCCAATCCCAGCAGAAAATCTCGGACATGAACCTTACACCAGTACGCATACGGGTGCGCATACTTAGGTTCCCGGACTTCTCAAACCAACAAGTACGCATACGTGTACGCATACTATGGTTCCCGGACATGGATCACATATGTGCAAGAGTACACAACATGTCATAATCCAATAATGATTAAGTGTTCTAAACTCTTATTTCAATCATTGAAACTTTCTTAGAGGATGACAATAGCCGTTTTCACACATTATTAGCATCAAAGCAATTTTCAAGTTATAGAAATTATTATAACGAAACATTCCAAGTCTACATCAAATGATTGTATCACACAAACCATGTAAGATGTTACTCGGAAATTTTCACATGATCATCTTTTGACTTTCGTCAAGAATATAAAATGAACATGGTCGAAGCGAAAGCTTGCCAACACATATTCCGAGAAATATGTAAGCGAGTTAAACTCAGCTCGAAATCTCAAATGTGTATAATAGAAAACGATATCGTAACACGACTTATGTCTCAATATAGGAGATAAAGTAGAAATAGACTTTCCAAGTGATAGATGAGTTTCAGTCTCCACATACCTTTTTGTTGATGAAGTTCCACAAGCTCTCCTTAGTAGTTCTTCGTCTTCAATGATGAACGATGTGAAGTCTAATGCTCAACTAAACAATCTATCCTAGTTCGAGACATCTATAAGTAGACTAGAAATCAAGACTTATAGTTTTGATCACTAACATTGACAAACAAGCTTGAGATAGCAACGCTTGCGAGTTCGACCGAGCAGTGCTCTAACAACAGTACAAATGAATTTGAGAAAATCCAAAACCCTAATACACAAATATTTATTTAAATATTAGATATATCAGCAAATCCAACAAATGAATCAAACAAACCCTAGATTTCAAATATCTAGTTCATGATGTGAAATACATTTTTTAATTTAATTATTTAAATGCAAAGTAAAAATCATTTTAGGAAAAACTTTAAATACATTTAATGATCATGACATTGTTTTGATCTCCATACAAACATAATAGACGTAAATAGAGTAGTTGTGGGAATTAATCTATTATTCTTTAGTATTCCTCTGAGTAATATATATACTAATCCCTAAATATGAAGAACTTAAATTAGAAAAAAGAAAGGTTAAACGTATTTGATAAAGATTAAAACAAACAATAACCGTAAGAGAAGTGGTCAAGTAGTCACACGTTCATAACTGAAATTCTTAAAAAAATCTAGAGAAAATATCTCTCTCACGTCTTAAATATGTTTCATATGTTTTAGAATTATCTTAGGGGGGCTAATAAGTAGGAATTAATTTGAACTATAAATTTGGCAGATTGTCAAAATTTCAGGGGTGGGTATATACGTAGCTCTGTCCCTTGCTAAGGGTTGCTCTGTATTAAAAACTATGTGACGTACCGATATATTTTCACTATCAACTTCCAGTTGCCAAGATCCGACTGCTTGAAGCGCCAATACTTGCATAACCAGGATGCCGAATTTCCCGTAAAAGTGCTAAGTGACTTGATGATGTGACCTAGGTTGATTGGTCAAGCATCAAGTTCCTCGACGTTGCACATTGGAACCGAGGTACGCCAATCGACATGTGGTTCAAGGTCTAGCAACATGGTGCCTTGGAAATACCAGCCAAAACTTGTTCATGATCTATTCCAAATCTTCAAGTTGCAGCAAATTTATAACAGTAAGCACTTTGAAACAGTGTTTTATTTGCCTTTAGATAAATTGGAGCAAAAAATAAGGTATTATGGAAATAAAATTCTCTAAATTATAGATTATAGTCAAGCCTTGGCTAAAGGATGCTAAAGATGTGCGACACCCACTAGCCAAGGCTTGGCTAATAAAGTATATCATACCAATACTTAGCTTCCATATGCTTTTTGACGGGTACTTAATTTCTCTTTATGGTTTATTATTTGTTTGATTGTTGTAAATAAATGAATTGTGGATGACAACACCCTTACACCACCATCAAACTCTTTGGTTTTCCATCTTCCTCACCATAACTTTGTAACTTGTATACACTAAATGCTAGCATGACTGCATGCCATTAACCTACATCCTTAATGTTATTCAATACCTAGCTATAGAGTAACTTATAAATAGAGAGACAGTCTCTTTGTAATACATACATATAATGAAAATCTCTTCTTCTTTTCTCTCTACTTTGGATGTCTCATTTTAGTTTATAACACGTTATCAGCACGCTTTACATCGAGCTTCGAAATTTCTAAGAAGAAAATCAGGAAAGGAGAATTGGTGTTATAAGAAAATTTTCTTTCTAACAATTTATATTAGTAATTGTTTTATAAATCTCCAAATATGCTTGCCTTGGTATAATTTAAAATCTTATGCTAACTTTTAGTTTGATTTTTTGCATGTACTCTACTTGGCTGGACTAATACAACTTTGATGCATAAGCAAACAAATACAATCGAATGGTATTGTTGGTTTCATTGCTAACCCATATTTTTTTTGTACCAATTTTTTAAAGGTATTTTTGTAATATCTTTTAATTGATTATTGAATCAATTTAGTTAGCCTTATTTGGCATATTATTGTTTTGTCTTATTGACACTAACAAAACCCATGTCTATGAGATCATAAAATGTGTTCTCAGTAGAAAGTTTTTTTTCTTTTTTGCGCGATAGATTTCATATCTTCACTGCACCAAATTTTAATTTTTGGGTGAAATCGAATTAAATCCATTGATTAATTATAAAGAGACATGGTCCATATCTATATATGGGTCGTAGGTGATCAATATGAAAAAAAAATTAATTCCCTTTCTTCTCTATTTTTTTATAAAGAGAAAAAAAAAATCCATCAAAAGATGGTTTACAGTTTTTATCCCATTAATGAAACTGTAATCACCAAAAATTGGTGTTGTCACAATTTAATTACCTATCCGGTAAATACGTGCATGTTTGAAAAACCTACGACCAATTTTTTTTTGGTATCTTCGTTCATCGGAGGAAGATCATGTGACTTTTATATTCGGTTTCTATATATCTTACAAAAACAAATGTGTTTTTCCCAATCTGATGGTTATGTATGGACCTTTTATGGTGATCGATGGCTCCCAATCCTCTTAAAGTGCAAGGGTTAAATCGTGGATGAAAATGATCCCACTTCTTACACCTTCATCCAACGTCCTGGATTTGAATTCACCTGAAATTTCCATGCATTTTGCACATTAAAGAGAGGGTTAGGCGGATATCCCCAAGTTATACGCGAAGTCTTCTTCCGTTACACCCGAATAAATACCTCATTAAATGCTATTAACGTCGGATTTGCCATTATCAGGCCTTCTGTAAACAAATAATATTAATTATAGCCAAAATTGGGTTGGAAAGTAGGATAGTGTTATAGGTTGAGGTAAATTCATGACTCTACCATTATCTTTTTCGTTTTGTTTTCGATGGAAAGTTGCTTTCTTCTGTTTTTCTTATATCTTATCATCACCTTGACTATCGATATCATTTGTTAGTGATTTTTCAGCTTCCCCTATACGAGTCTTCAGAAGTATTGGAAACCTCCATGGTTGATCAGGTTAGTAATTTTCTTCTATTTCTATTTTCGGTTTTCATTATATTGTATTTGTTGAAAATTGATGTCGTTCATACTCCACATACTTTCTATTTTTCTATTTTAAAACCTCTATGATTCATGAAATTTAACGTATATCTCTCATGATGCCGTTAAATTAGGAAGTGGTTTTGATGATGGGTTTGTTTTTGATTGTGGGTTTCTTTTGAATTTGGATTTGGTGTTTGTGTATGAAGCTCATAACTCAGCTGGATGGTTTTTTGATGTATTTTATCCAGGATTTCAATAGGTGCACAGTACTAACACAACTGGGTTGATCACAAGGATTCTCAGAGGTTGATTGATCAGGTTTGTTTTGTATCTTTAGTGGAGATTAAGCTTTCATGAACTTGGTTGTTGAATTGGTTATGCTGGATGTGGCTATATTGCTTTCCTCCTTGACCAGATACATATGCTTTCCTCAACTGTGAATCGTTTGCTATTGCTTTTCTCTGTAACAAATACTCCCACTGTCCCAAATTAATTGAGTTATTTGTAGTTTGCACAATTATTAAGGCAAGGAGAAAAGATGAGTATCTTTAAGTATTTTATACAATTATACCCCTATGGATGATAACTAGTAAAACTTAGAAATGATTTATCTCTTAAACTATACCACGTTTTTTCGTAACTTTATACCGTTAAAAAACATTTTAAAACACCTACGTAACGAATATAAACATGACTATCAAATTATACATATTTATTATAGTAACAATAATCAATTAAAAGGGTAGTTTTAGAAATATTTGTTGATTAGTGAGATAGCTCAATTATTTATCGGACAAAATTTAAAACCAATTAGCTCAATTAATTTGGGTCGGAGGGAGTACTTATGCTTTTGTCGTTAATTTATGGCATTGTTATATCTCTTGTTGCTTTTGCGTATATTTTTCCTCAGTTTTCTACTTTAAATCACTCTGTAGCATAACTATTTTATCTGCAGATCAGGATTTAGCATATCAGAACTGAACTTCGACCTATGATGAATCTCATATCCATTGTATAGGAAAGGAAACCAAGGGACATGCGAGCTACTACAGATCTTAGAATCAAAGTTATGCAATAAGCATTGTTTTCAAGGAGAAAGTTGATTTTAGCTGAACCGTGGATTGATACATTTTTTCTGTTGTATATACATGTTCAATTTGGTTAAAATGTTTGATTCATTGATGGACAATTTTATTCATTTTGAATTTCTGGAGAGTAAGGTTTTGAAGTTCTTGGGGTTTCCGTGGAGTCCATTATCATGGGTAAGGGAAGTTGTCGCTATGGTCATTGCTCTTTCTATAATAAAAATCCACACTATACATTTGGATCAAATACAAAAATGGTTCGCATCATATAATTCGTAATCTTAACAACTCGATTTTGCATTAAACTTTGCTTTGTTTCTTTACGCTCTATTCTTTGGGGAATACAATGGGTTTCGTTCAAGTATGTGCATGGATTATTTATCTTATTTACGCTAGACTGCTTTGTGATTTTGTAATTTTTAATTATCGTGGTTTCTGATGTATTTGAAAATTTGTAGCTTAAAATTTGGATGTACCATCAATCTAGGATAGTTTAACTTATGACTGTGATTTTAACTTATGGTTGTGATTTCCCAGGAAGAGAAATCTGCCTTAAGGGATTTTAGAACGGTAAGAATTTCTTGCCACTTGCTCGGTTATGTTTTATGGAAATCTTGCAGTTTGGACATATATAATTGGGCATGATTAGTTGTATCAAATTGCGTAGGTTTTTATCGTAGGTTGAATTAGTAATTTCATTTAGTTTATTGTGTTGCAGAAACATCAACTCACTAAACATGGGTGTTGTAGTTATAGAAGTTTACTCTTGGAGTTTTTTTATTATGCTGTTGCTTTTTGTTATTTAGTTGTTTTTGCCTACTACGACAGAAGATCCAGCTAGTTCAGTTGGTTGAAGTCACGAAAGTGGAGAAAAATTGCACGTTATAACGTTCATGAACAACATAGATGTTTAGAGTGAATAAACAACGAATTTGGAGCCTCAGTTTCCATCCAATTGAAGCCGATACCAAAGTGGATGAAAGATAGAGATTAAGATGTTTCAGAATATCCAATGCAAATCAAGGTGATATTCTACAGAACAAAGGCAGGATACAAAGTGCAGGTGAGAGGTACACAAAATTTGTTCGAACTTCATTTTATTTTATTTTATTGCTTTTCCCCTCTGCAATTTGTATATATGATGAGCCATATTTCTTTCATTGCCTCAACAAACTTCTCATTTATGACCACAGATTCTACACCACATCCAAGAAAAATCCAAGATTCCTACCCAAAATCCTAACTCCAACATTGTTTGTGAAAAAATTTTTAGTGAAGATGGCGACTGAACTCTTTCTTAGTCTCTGTAGACACACGTAGGCAACTAAATCTTTGATGGTTGGTAAGGAATGCATGACTTTTTGAAATGTTGATTGTGTTGGTATTGCAACAATAAAATACTGAAAGAATGATGTTAGAAACAAATTATGAAGAAAAAAAGCTTAAATAAACATTTAATTGGAGACAACAAACAGAGGACAGGGTCACGTGTTCAACACGCTGTCCTTAACACGATAGTTCACCGGTACGCCTCAAAATGAGGGATGCCTATACCCCATGATGAAGTCTTATCCAGGATAAAACTGCCCGTTGAAAATACTATAAGCACTATAATACTTGCCACTCTTACGAACTCAACAACAATGGCACGGAATATAAAAACCACACAGAGGGAGAAAGACGAAAAGAAGAAGGATAATAGCTTCTTCTGGACACATTTTGGAATGAAGAATTCTAGTCCCTTTTATAGATAGAAATGAGAGAGGTGAAATCAATGCACATTAATGTGCGAAATTATGTTGCATGATGTCGACATAAATCAGTCATAAAATAGTCAAAAAACGGTAAGAAATAATGTCGTCATTTAATTTTATTTATTGAGCTTTAATTGTTGAGAATAAATAAATTGAACCCTATGTTATGAATTCGACGAAATCCTAGTCCTTGTAACTCTCTTCATCATGTGACAATATTTTGTATATATTTTTCCTTATTTTCGTTATTAGTTTTAAAAAAATTCTCAACAAGTCTGAGTGAACGAATCATCTTACTACAACATCATTGAAAAATCACATCAAAGACTTGTGTTCATCCACATGCGCCTGGTAGCCATGTCCCTTTTTCAATTTCATGTCACAATCTTCGTTTATACTCTGACCACGGACACGGTAATTTCCCAATCACCTAATACACCACATATCACAATTTAGTCATGGTTATTTGTTTAGTCATGGTTATCTGTTTAACTCATGGTTACCCTTTTAAAACTAATTTAGTCAACAACAAATTTCTGCTCGTCAGAATTTTTCAAGAACGTTTATCTGTTTTGTAAAATATCAAAAATATACTTTTACAACTCCAAAAATTCTGAAAATTTGTATGAGTAACTATCAAGATGTATACTACATTTGGTCAAAAGGGTTCATTGAAATTCCTTCTAGGTTAAGAGAAAAAATTGAAACTCTACAGATGCCCAAAAATTCGTTTTTTATTTTTCACACTACAATTAACATCCACGATTAATACAAAATTTAGTGTCTTAAGATGTTGGGTGAAAAATTCAAAAACAAGGAACAATCAAATAAACAAAAGTTATTGATACTTAGCTCCTTTGTAATGTAAGTGATCGATTTCACGAAATGATTTAGCTCCCAAAAATTTTGCGCCAATAAACATCATTCTTACCCATTGTTACGTAAAAGCTATCGTGTTAAGATTGTTGT